>CM069143.1:68966406-68983917 GCA_035221665.1 Okamejei kenojei
CTTACCTACTTCGGTTCAGGAGGAGACTCGGTCAGTGAACGTCCGCTGTGATCGCTGCTCCAGTCCGCTGTGTGTCTGGACTTCCCCTCTCCCCGTGTCAAATCACTGGATGGATTGCTGCACGTTATCCAATAAGGCTCAACATGTGTGTGAGCTCACTTGTTGCCGAGTGACTTTATCTTTACCTGCCGGAGTGATCGCTGGGGACAGTTCCACCTACAATGAGAAAACCCGGGCAGGTCACAGGGAGAACTCTGTACAGACAGCACCCGTAGTCGGGATCGAACCCAGGTCTCTGGCGCTGCAAGCGCTGTGAGGCAGCAACTCTACCGCTGCGCCACCGCGCCGCCCAATCCGGGGTCACCGGCAATGGACTGAATACATCACGGGGGGAAAACAAGACGGACACAAAATGCTGGAGTAACTCAGCGGGACAGACAGCATCTCTGGAGAGAAGCAATGGGTGACGTTTCGCGTCGAGACCATTCTTCAGACTGAAATCAGTGGAGAGTTAGATACATAGATAAATTCAAAAGTTCATCCAGGTTAGTCGGGAAGTGATGTTAGGTAAATTGAATGAATTAAAGGCCGATAAATCCCCAGGGCCAGATAGGCTGCATCCCAGAGTACTTAAGGAAGTCGCCCCAGAAATAGTGGATGCATTAGTGACTATTTTTCAAAACTCTTCAGATTCTGGAGTAGTTCCTGGGGATTGGAGGGTAGCTAATGTAACCCCACGTTTTAAAAAGGGAGGGAGAGAGAAAACGGGGACTTACAGACCAGTTAGTCTAACATCAGTAGAGGGAAAAATGCTAGAGTCAGTTATTAAAGATGGGATAGCAGCACATTTGGAAAGTAGTGAAACCATTGGATAAAGTCAGCATGGATTTACGAAAGGTAAATCATGTCTGACGAATCTTGTAGAATTTAGCGATGATGTGACTAGTAGAGTGGATAAGGGAGAACCAGTGGTTGTGTTATATCTGGACTTTCAGAAGGTTTGCGACAAGGTCCCATATAAGAGATTAATATGCAAACTTATTGGGGGTTCAGTATTGATGTGGATAGAGAACTGTCTGGTAGACAGTTAGCAAAGAGTAGGAGTAAACGGGTCCTTTTCAGAATGGCAGGCAGCGACTAGTGGGGTACCGCAAGGCTCAGTGCTGGGACCCCAGCTATTTACAATATATATTAATGATCTGGATGAGGGAATTGAATGTAACATCTCCAAGTTTGCTGATGACATGAAGCTGGGGGGCAGTGTTAGCTGTGAGGAGGATGCTAGGAGGCTGCAAGGCGACTTGGATAGGCTGGGTGAGTGGGCAAATGCATGGCAGATGCAGTATAATGTGGATAAATGTGAGGATATCCACTTTGGTGGCAAAAACAGGAGGGTAGACTATTATCTGAATGGTGGCCGTTTGGGAAAATGGGAGATGCAACGAGACCTGGGTGTCATGGTACACCAGTCATTGAAAGTAGGCATGCAGGTGCAGCAGGCAGTGAAGAAAGCAAATGGTATGTTAGCATTCATAGCAAAATGATTTGAGTGTAGGAGCAGGGAGGTTCTACTGCAGTTGTACAGGGCCTTGTGAGACCACACCTGGAGTATTGTGCACAGTTTTGGTCTCCTCATCTGAGGAAATACATTTTTGCCATAAAGGGAGTACAGAGAAGGTTCAGCAGACTGATTCCTGGGATGGCAGGATTTTCACATGAAGAAAGACTGGATAGACACGGCTTGTACTCGCTAGAATTTGGAAGATTGAGGGGGGATCTTAAAGAAACTCACAAAATTCTTCAGGGGTTGGACAGGCAAGATGCAGGAAGATTGTTCCGGATGTTGGGAAAGTCCAGAACAAGGGATCACAGTTTAAGGATAAGGGGAAGTCTTTTTGGACCGAAATGAGAAAAACTCTTTTCACACAGAGAGTGGTGAATCTGTGGAATTCTCTGCCACAGAAGGCAGTTGAGGCCAGTTCATTGCTATATTTAAGAGGGAGTTAGATGTGGCCCTTGTGGCTAAAGGGATCAGGGGGTATGGAGAGAATGCAGATACAGGATACTGAGTTGGATACTGATCAGCCATGATCATATTGAATGGCAGTGCAGGCTCAAAGGGCCGAATGGCCTACTCCTTCACCTATTTTCTATGTTTCAATGTTCAATAGTCCTTTACTGTCACGTGTACCTTAAGGTCCAATGAAATTTGATTTACCATACAGTCACATCTATAAAAGCAACAAGACACAATATTAGATACAAGTTAAACCTAAACAGCCACCCCAGCAGCGTGTGAGAATCCCTGGGCACACAGCAAATGTGGAGACGGACAGCCATCAGTCCAATGTCTGGGCCACACACACACTCTTCACTGTGATGTGACCAGAGTTGTTCTGACCGCTTGTCTCTCTCTCTGGAGCCCCTGTCCACCCGAACAGTCAGAAAAACGTCCACACTCACACCAGACTCCAGGACGCTCCCGCAACACCGAGACCACCGCACTCACGGCAATCCCCCCCGAGTCCCCACCAGCGCAGGCAGCATCCATCTTGCTTTCGTTGACCTCGCACTCCTTACTGTGATGGAAGGCGAATAACTTTGACCTTTTTCTGCCTTTTCTCGTGTGGTCGGGGCGATCGATACATCTGAAGTCGGGGCGATCGAAGCCCTTGCAGGCGGCAATCGTAGCCCCGGCAACGGGCCGTCGAAGCTCCTGCAGCTCGAGTTCCCGATGTCGGCCCCTAACAATGGGACCACCAGCTCCACCATGTTAGGCCGCAGGGTGGACGGAGATACGATCCCAAAATGTTGCTTCTCCATTGGGGTAGAGATACAAAAGTTTCAATCACCCCCTCCCCTCCACCTAATACAAAATCTAAAGATCAGATAAACATACAAATAAAATGGAGTAAAAACAATAAAAAAGAAAGTGGCAAGAAAGAAGAAGCAACGCTCTCTCTCACGGTAGGGAAATGTAAGGTGTGAAAACGGGACAAAGGGGATGGAGATCAAGGAAAATGTAGAATAGATCATTGTTAGTTGGGGGAAGGGAACAACAAAGCAGAGACAAAATGTAGTCAGTGATACAGACAGGTAGGAGAACAGGAAAGGGGAAGGGATGGAGAAAGAAGGAAAGCAAGGGTTACTTGCAGTTAGAGAAGTCAATGTTCATACCGAAGGTAGACACGAAATGCTGGAGAATAACAGCGGGACAGGCAGCATCTCTGGAGAGAAGGAATGGGTGAAGATTCGGATCAAGACCCTTCTTCAGACCACTGTTCATACCGCTGGGATGTAAGCTGCCCAAGCTTAATATGAGGTGCCGTTCCTCCTAATTGCGTCTGGCCGCACTCCAATAATCGAGGCCCAGGACAGGAAGGGAAGTGTCGGAATCGGTAGGGAAGTTAAAGTGTTTAGTAACTGGAGAACAGGTAGATTTAGACAGACTGAGCAGAGGTGTAAAACAAAATAATCGCCGAGCGTGTGCTTGCCCTCACTGATATACAGGAGTCCACACCTGGAGCAGCGGAGACAGTAAATGAGGTTGGAGGAGGTGCAAGTGATCTTCTGCCTCACCTGAGGAATCAGGGTCTTTGGACGGAGTCGGGGGGGGGGGGAGGGTTATAGGGTCAGGTGTTGCAGGTCCTGCGGTTGCAGGGGACAGTACCTGGGGAGGGGGTGGTTTGGGTGGGAAGGGACGAGTTGACCAGGGAGTGCGGAAGGAACGGTCTCTGTGGAAAGCGGAATGGGGTGGAGATGGGAAGATCTGGCTAGTGGTGGGATCCCGTTGGAGGTTGCGCAAGTGTCGGTAGATTATATGCTGTATGCGATGGCTGATGGGGTTAAGGTGAGGACTTAGGGGACTGTCCCAGTCTACCATGGCCAAGAGGTTAAACCTTTGATGAAGTAACCAAGGAGTTGTGGAGGGAATGGTCTCTGCGGAAGTGGAAAGGGGTGGAGGTGGGAAGATGTGGCTAGTGCTGGGATCCCTTTTCGGGTGGTGGAAACTTTGGAGGATTATGTGTTGTACTCGACGGCTGATGTGGTGGAAGGTAAAGACTAGGGGAGTCTGCCTCTGTTGCGACTGGGGGGAGGAAGAGCAAGGGTGGAGCTGCGGGGGTACCGAGGAGACATGAGTGAGGGCCCCATCTATGATGGGAGAGGGGAACCCCCGTTCCATAAAGAATGAGGACATCTCAGATGAACCAGGAAGTTGTGGAGGGAAGAAGGGTCTCAACCTGAAATGTCACCGCAGAGATGCTGCCTGTCCCACTGAGTTACTCCAGCATTTTGTGTCTATCTGATCTGTGCAGGTTGTCGGCCTTCATTTTAGACAGTGGCTTCAGACATTGGCATCTGCTGGGCGTGACTCCCCTGTAAGAGGGGCAACGCATTCTCAACAGTTCACTGCTGCATTTATTTAGGGTTAAAGTTTATTTTGCATTCACTGGGGTGTCCCGTTTAGTTTAGAGATACAGCGCGGAAACAGGCCCTTCGGCCCACCGAGTCTGCACCGACCAGCGATCCCCACACATCAACACTGTCCCACAATGTACACATTCACCAAGCTAGTTAACCTACAAACCTGTACGTCTTTGGAGTGTGGGAGGAAACAGAATATCTCAGAGAAAACCCACGTGGTCACGGGGAGAACAAACAGACTCCGTACTGACATCATCTGTAGTCGGGATCGAACCCGGGTCCCTGGTGCTGCAAGCGCTGTAAGGTAGCAGCTCTACCACTGCGCCACCATGGCCGCTGCCGGGAACCCGCCCGGAACGTCCAGTTTGCCGGCCGGAGGCTGAGGACTTGCCAGGGTTGTAGATGTGTCCCAGACCTGCATCGCCCTTGTTTGTCTGGAGACGGACCACTTGTCCACGTGCGAGAGGCTCGCTGGACTTGTCGAAGAGTCTACAAGGACCAGATAGTGTTTCCCATGCCATTCGCAGATGTCAGTGGCTAACGTGGACCAAGGGAGAGGAGGGACTGGTTGCGGCAGTAAAGGCTGCTTTTGCTGATGTGGCGATAGGCTTTTGCTGATGTGTGTTAGGCTTTTGCAGACAGCACAAACTTCACTTTTTTCACGTACGTATTTGGTCATTTCGGGCCAGTAAAACATGCTTTGCGCCCTTTGGAGGGTTGCCTCCACGCCAGGGTGGCCCCTGTGGATGTCGTCAAAGTATTTGTCCCGGAGGGCTGCTGGAACCACCGCCTTGTGGCCCTTGACAATAGTTCCCTCCTGTAATACTAGTTCATCGCGAACCAGGAAGTATGGGCGTATCTCAAGCGGGGTTGTGTTGTTTATCTGGCCAGCCGCGCCGGATGGCTGCAGTCAGCAATTGTAAGGTCTCATCAGCAGCTGTATGTACTGCTAGGCTGCTCAAATATTCAGTTGGTACAAACAAAAACCTTAATTACTGAGAATTGGTCCTGTTCGGAGAGTTGTTGTTCATTAGTTTTACGCGGGGCTCTGGATAGCGTGTCTGCTATGTGCAATTCTTTGCCTTTCCTGTAGACAATGTTGAAATCAAACTGCTGCAGTTGCATCATCACTCGCTGTAGTCGTGCTGGGGCAGCGTGGATGGGTTTGTTCAAAATGGTGACCAGCGGCTGGTGGTTAGTCTCGATGGTCACGGACTTTCCAAAGATAAAATCCAGGTGCAGAAAGTTGTGACCACTGCCCAGTCCATCATCGGCTCTGACCTCCCCACCATCGAAGGGATCTATCACAGTCACTGCCTCAAAAAGGCTGCCAACATCATCAAAGACCCACACCATCCTGGCCACACACTCATCTCTCCGCAGCCATCGGGAAGAAGGTACAGGAGCTTGAAATCTGGAACATCCAGGTTCAGGAACAGCTACTTCCCCACAGCCATCAGGCTATTAAACTCGCCATCGAACAAACTCTGAACAATAACAGCCTATTGCACTTAACTGTTTATTTATTGTGTACACATATATATGCTCTATGGTATATAGACACACTGAACTTGTATCTCTTGTTCTGTATTACGTTTACATATTCTGTTGTGCTATCTGGGACAATTTCATTGTCCTATCTGGGACACATGACAATAAAAACTCTCTTGACTCTTGAATGGTCAGGTTAAGATCCCTGACTTACAACAACAGGGACTGGCAACTCTGTCAACTCTCTCAGTTTACCACTGCGATACACTTGTACTGTATCTGAGATGCTTATCTAAGATGTATCTAAGTGATTATGTGTAATGATACTTGTACTGAACTGTGTACAGAAATGTGACAAATAAAGTAACGTGCCATCCCTTTACTAATCAAGAACATATCAATCTCCACTTTAAAAATACCTAATGACTTGGCTTCCACCACTGTCTGGGCAATTAATTCCACAGATTCACCACCGTCTGGCTGAAGAATTCCTCCTTATCTTCATTCTAAAGATACGTCCTTTTATTTTGATGCTGTGCCCTCTAGTCCTAGACTCTCCCACTACTGGAAACATCCTCTCCATGTCCACTCTATCTAGTTTAGTTTATTGTCACGTGGCCCCACATCTGGTTCAACGCCCAAAAAAACCCAGTTTCTTAAATAAAAATGTGGCACATGGTTTTTAACAGCTGACGTCAGAAGTGGATGAACATGCATCACACAAGTATTTCCCACAAAGACTTGGCTGTGCTCTGTTCTGGTTGCATTCCTCCTTCTCCTTCAGTTCTCAAACAGACACAAGGCGGAAGTTCAGTTAGTTTAGTTGAGTTTAGTTTATTGTCACATGTACCGAGGTCCAGGGAAAAGCTCTTTGTCGCATGCTATCTCGTTGGTGGAGAGACTATACACGATTACAATCAGGCTGTCCACAGTGTACAGATGCAGGATTAAGGGAATCTGGGCCTTTCAGTATTCGGTTGTTCTGAGCAGTACAGTGGACAGACCAGAGCCACAGGAGGGCGAGAGAGAGATGGAGTTGGTGTGAGCACTATGAGTGATACAGAGGCTCCAGCAGGGGGAGAGAGAAGATTAGAAATGAGTGCCTATCTAAAGTTTGATAGAACTTTATTAAACCCAGGAGGGAAATTGAGGGGGAGATTCTGTCGGGGGGCAGGGAAGAGGGTGAGCAGATAGACACATAATGCTGGAGCAACTCAGCACTTCAGGCACTATCTCTGGTGAAAAGGTATAGGTGACGTTTCAGGTCGCGACCCTTCTTCAAATGGCATTTTCTTTACCTTCCTTCCATCCTTACCCCCATATACCTGAGTTATCCTGAGCAGCTGGTCCAGTGCCTGCTATGGCAATTCCAATGCACAGACATGCAAGAGGCTGCAGAGAGTGGTGAACTCAGCCCGGTCTATCAGGGGTCCAGCCCACCCCACCAGCAGAAACATCCTCACCAGACGCAGCCTCAAGAAGGTTGCATCTGGATCTGGATCCGGTAGTACGCTGAGAAGCTCTAGGTAGAGCATCACTCAACACTATAATGGTGGTATCTTCCTAACACCCAATATCCCATCCTTCCCTCCTACCCAAAGTTCACCCATCTCACTCTTCCCCCCTTTGCCAAAAGTCCTCATGCCAAGCATCCATCCCTCCATACTGTCCCTCGCACCTCCTCCTCCTCAAAGACCAGCTTTTCTCCCTCCTTCCATCCGACCATCCCCCCCTTTCCCTTCTTGTCCACTCCCGTTCAACTTCCCTCCCCCACTTCCTCCCATCTATCATCAAGGATCCCCAGCATCCGGGCCCTGCCCTCTTCTCACTGCTACCGTCTAACAGGAGGTACAGAAGCCTGAAGTCCCAAACCACCAAGTTGAGGAACAGTTATTTTCTACAACCATCGGGTAATCCTACCTTTCCAACAGGTATTTCCTGACTACCCTACCCATGCCTCTCATAATTTGATATACTTCTAACAGGTCTCCCAAAAACCTTCACCAGTCTAGAGAAAAATATCCAAGTTTATCTGAAGAAGTGGTTTCCGACTCAAAACTTCACTTTGATTTTCTCCAGAGATGTTGCTTGACCCATTGATTTACTTCAACATTTTGTGTCTATTCAAATTTGCCCAACCTCTCTATATAGACAATGCCTTCTGATCTAGGCTGCATTCAGAAATCTCCTGCACCCTCCCCAGATGCTCCACACCCGACCTGTCTACCATGTCTCTGCCTCATACTTTCATCTAATTGGAGTGACATAACTGTGACTGGGCAAAATACATTTTTTACAATTAGATGTTTCATAGATAACATAGACAATAAGTGCAGGAGTAGGACATGTAGTGGCAGATTTTCATATATTTCTAGAAATTAACTCCCTAGCCACTAAATGGATGAGCATGGTTAAGGGGGGTGTCTTTGAAACGCAAGCGAGCTGGCTGACAGAGACCTTCAGAGCTTCTTCACAGACACGGCATCAAAACACAGTCTTTTGATGAATAAATGAGTTATTGTTGATAGAAAACAGTAAGATACATTCAAATTTCTTACGACTCATTACTACAATCTTCATCGAACTCCAGCTTATTACTTCAAACATTAGGAAACTCCTCATGTCTCCATACACTTCGCATGATCTCCTTTATGGCTCGCGTGGTCGAAGGGTTAACCTTCTCCCTACTCGCTCCAAACGACACTAAAAACTAAACTTCTGCGCAAGCATCTTAGCACCAAACATGCCCAAAAAACACGTCATAAATCTCACCCACAATGTAGCGAGCAGTCTACAATTTAAAGGCACGTGCCGTCATCAATGACATGCAAAACAGGCCAAATGGCCACTACATACCGGCCTCTAATTGTTCCAAGTATATCACGAGGCAATTACTAATAAACATTGTTTTAAAGTGCCCATAAAGGCTTAACAATATATAAAGTAAAAGGTCAGGGAATAAACCCTGTGGCCTCCTCATCGGGAAATTAAACCCCGGTCTCCCACGTGACGGGCGGGGATACAATCACTATACTAACGAGGAAAAAATAGCATGCACTACTATCCGCAATCAAAATTCTTCATCGACTCTTCCATTCTTCACTTTCGCCTTCTAGAAACAAGCACAACTAAGTTATTAATCTTATTAAATCAGTGGTTTTAGTTCAAAGTCGTATTGTGTGCACCAAACCCTTAAAAATCAGGCATGATACCCAGTATGTAGTCCAAAACATAATAGTCCAAAGCGGTTTGACAGCATGAAACGTCTTCCTCCATGTCCGATCAACTCATGAAGTGTCGTAACAGCAATGTTGTTTGAAAATCCTTCAAAAGAATAACATGGATCTTTAGCAATAAAGTTCACCGTCAGGTTGGATTTAATGTCCGAATCATTAGCAGTATTTCAAATCCCAGCTCAGGCTTTGACCATTCTCTGTCTGGCTTACAGAGAGATTTTAGTGCATTGATCCATCTCTTATCGCTTAAGAAACCGTTCACTGTCATTCTCTGGAAAGCTTCATTCACATAATCTTTTCTGTGTTAACATATTTCAGTTGTACAAACATTAGTAACTCCCAATTGCTCTTTCCATTGGCCGATTGTCTCTGTTCAAATCCAACTCTCTGGTTTTCTTTGGCTCTATCGTCTAGTGGAATGCTTTCACAATTGTCACTGTTCCACTTAGAAAGTGTGAATCCTCCCTTATTGCCAAAGAGAAGTCAGATGTTCTACTGGTAGAATTGCTTCCTGCTCAGTAGACATGAACTTTAGGCAATCACTCTTGTAGAAATTATTCTTCAACGAGATTCTTACTTCATGAAATTTAGTTATTCTCGCCAAACTTGCATTTCAAAGTCTGGGTAGTTGCTCTGCATTTCGAACAATTATTCGGCAGATTAACACTTTCTTATTTGAAAGGGTAAAGTCCACATAATAGTGTCCGTCAGTTTTCACTGAGTAGTTCATAATATCCATGAACTTCAATCTTCATTTCGACATCGCTTCAGATTCCTGCGGTTCTTTCCTTGAAGTCATGATTGTATGGCTTCATTCACCGGCTTTTCTAATTCTTCAGTAGACATTTGATTAACAGCAATGATAGGATAGTTCGCACTAGTTCCCGTTTTCATGGTTCCGTTATCAAGAACCATAGATAACCCATCCCAAGTAGGTTTTCATAGCATACAGTCCATCTCCTGGGGCTCTTACTAACAATCTGTAGGGTTCCAAAGCCTTCGAAACATTCATTCCGATAGGTAGATCAACACTAGAATTTATTTCAGAAATCTTGACATCCTTCAGGTAAGGCCATTGTTTTCAAGTCTTCAATGTCTTGGTATATTTTAGATGACCAACAGGCATAGTTCCACGTGTAAACATTTCAGATATCGGTATAAAATTATCATCATCCAAACTGGATATCTCCATACTCGTTAATGTAATGACTCTGCTTCCTTTTTCTTTAGTCATTGTACGTAATCGAATCTTAGTCTCTTCTCCTGTGCTAGTCAAACTTCGTCAGTTTTCTGTGCAAAAAGGTAGTCGAACATCTGTGATCAGAAGAGCATATGTTAGCAACACGTGTTCTCTGCTGTTCCTTACCTGTACTGGTAGATAGTAAAATTACAAGCGTGTACCCCGGAGCCCAATATGAGCATTACTGAGGCGAGGTGATAGCATTTATAGCACTGGACTCCTCTTTTTGCTTTGTATGGTCCTGGCTCTTTCTTTACAGGGTGAAGTTACAAATCAGGAATTCTGCTTACACTTGTCACAATTATGGGGCACGTACAGTTTTTTACCAGTGGCCCCTTCTTTAGAAATCCAAAGCAGATCCATTTATTTTTTAAGAAGTCCATCTTTTCTTCAATTCATTCACTTGAAACTTCGACATCATCTTTGGTGTACCCAACTTCCATCAACATAACCAAACAAAATACTAATTTTGCTTGCAAGTAGAACACATTTCCTTTCTTTCATCTGTCTTTGCCACAGGTGTGGTCGGATAGCAAAACTACTTCTCTAAAGTTCAGAATTCTTCAGTTTTGGTAAAGGTAGAACCTTTGTTAGTTGCAATCGTTTTAATCTTAATAGTCCCAGTGTGGTTCTAACCTGTTCGTACTTCCCTTTCTAAGAATTCCAACCACGTCTGGTAGCGGGTCTAATTGGGTCCTTTATTCTCTTATTTTTGCCTGCTTAATCTCTCCACTTTTCTCGCAGTCATCCGGGCAATGCTCAAGATATCTAGTATTACTCCACAAGATTCATTTTCTTCCCATGTGGGCCAAAATTTCTCATCGAGCTGCCAACAGTCACTTCAAGAAATATTGCATAATTGCCTCCCCATCTTCCGGTTGATTTCCTTTCCAAGCCTCGGCCTTCACCTTCTAATGCGTTAGCAATCCTGTGTTCATCACCAAAAAATGCTCTTTCAGTAATTTTCTCACCTGTTTGTAGAGCCCGATCGCCTGGCACCATCTACAACTTTAACAAGTACCTCACTCTTCCCTTGTGGTCTTCACCAGAAATCGAAAGCACTCTTCTCATTCAAAACGTTGTTTTCTAATAACCTCCTCTAATGCCCTTACAAAGCTTCATACTGCAAAGGATCTCCACATATAGAGAATTTCCTACGGGTGGGAAAATGAAGAAGTATTGTGTCGGCGATGAATACAGTTTGATTTTTCACCAATGCCATTACCCAATCCTGATATCCTTGCTTGACTCCACTTTCAATAAACAAGCGTCGTGACTCAAACTGGCTTGATCGAGCCTAGACATCAGGCCGCGAAAAGTGTGGCCGGCAATTGGTCCTATCTCGAGAATCCTAAGTACCAATGGTAGTTTGTTTCAATCTAGCTCTCATTTGCGAGATGATCTTTGATATCCATCTACTTACTCGGTTCCCAATGGTTTTTTCAAAAGCCAAATTATCGCTGGACCCGATTGTGGGAGTTGATCCAACTGCTAATTCACTTTAGCATTTTTGTCTTCTTGGTCCAAGAAGCTCATCTCCCCTCGACATCTAGAGCTGCATCTTGACCCTCACTTTCCCCAGTAGCCGCTTCCTTGCATTGGCCATCTTTGTGTCTATTTCCAGTTGGTTCCTTTTGTCGCCGCACTCTTCTTGTCTGTCATCTCTCTTTGCTCGCATCATCTCTCTTCTTCTTGTTCAATCTCAGTGTCAATCCTCATGGCATCTGCTTCTATACGAGCGCAGCTAGCTCAGCTTTAACTCCCAATTGAGCAGAAGCCCTTGATATCGAACTGGCTGAAGAACCAATTTATATCCTGAACTAGTGAGCAGCTACTGCATCCTCTGCTGTTGCTGGCGGCTTTTGGCCGCAGACTTTGCATCAGTGAATGAAGGTGTGGCCTTTTGCCATTCATAGGTGAGCTACGGGGCTTCAACTGAGCTCTTCATTGCGTGAAGATTCTGCGATAACTTTCAGAAGCGGACCCTGACCGAGCTGGTAACTGGCCTTCTTGCCGCAGGCACTGAGCCGGCAGCAGCCGCCTGCCACGCGGTTCAGCTTTCCTCTGTGCAATTGTTGTGGCAGGATTTAGGGTGGCCTCTCATCATTACGGACTGAGTGTCGCTGACAAGTCACTGATGTTCAATTTAACTCACTCCTGCGGCTGTTGCGTCTGGGGGGTCACAAGACTGCTTTTTTCAATGCTTGAACTTTAGGAGGTGGTACATAGCTCTGTGCGAACCAGTTGAGCTGTCGTTTCCGCTTAAGGAGACTCGTCATCTGAACTGTCTGACTCTTCACTGCTTGAATTTTCATCTTCCATTCCGGCACCAATGTTGCTTCACACTTCCAGCTACTAAGCTCGTAGGTATGACATAAATTCAATAACCACTCTCTGCTGCCTTTCCCATAGAAACATTGACTTATCATCAACCTGACATCCCACGGGTGTGTCCTTCTGTGTTCATCCCAAGACAATTTGAACACAGCAGTACAATCTAGTTTCTTGCCAACCTCGGGGTAGAGGGTCCATAGTTGCTCCTAATAGATTTCACCTTGATCACGTTCTGTTCGGATTCCCATTAGTTCTTCTGTTTCTCAATTAATCTGTTAAACCCTGTAACCATAATTTGATTCTCATCTCGCTCCTCCTCGGTTTCTTTCAAGTAGGCACCTTTGAAATATCTGTTTCTCTTCTCATTCATGAGTTTTAAGTTGTCTGACTGGTTCTTTCACCACCACCTTCGTGGTCCCTCAGCGTGTCACGTTCTTCATCTCTGATTCCGTGATTTTAAAGAGTCTTGGCAGATTGCCGAGTCTTTAAATAATCGAATGAAGTCCTCAGCAGTAGCCCCGGCTTTGCTTTGTCAACATTCTTTGTTATTTTGCAAACAATTTCTTAAGAATCAAAACAAATTAATATTGTAAGAGAACATCTCTCTAACCTAACCCAGGTGTTAAAAGATGATTGATAATATTCAAATGGAAGGTGCTTATCAAATATCGAAACAATCCATGGTCGGTCTGGCTGGAATCTCATACAGACCTGGAAAAAACACTTTCTTTTCTGAGTCTCTGTTACATCTGCGTTAAAATTAAAGCTTGGCAGCTTCTAGTTCAAAGAAATACAATCGATTTTTATTCACAAATCCTGTGATATGTCTCAGATAGGTCTCGAAGCTGTCATAGACCCCTCAAAGGCCTCCCCTGGCCCAGATCTGTTTTTCCTATCAGTTCCTCCTGGAACTCATCTCCTCTGGCTAAGCATCACTGAATCTTAGGCAAATTTTCTGTCCCTTTCTCCTGGACTTATATCACCCCTATGATGGAGGTTGCTTCGACTTAATCTTCTGTCCATCTCTCTGGGACTGGTAATTTAACCCGCACTGCCGAGGGTTTCCTTCGACTTAATCTTCCGGTCCCACTCTCGGGACGGTAGTAACCCCACTGCCGGAGGTTTCCTTCGACTTAAATCCTCTGTCCCTCTCTCTGGGACTGGTATTAACCCCACTGCCGAGGTTACCTTCAATTAAATGCGGCAGATTTTCAAATCTTTCAAGAAATTAACACCCTCGCTGCAATGGATCAGCATGTTAAGGGGGTGTCTCAAAAACGCATGCGAGCTGACACAGAGACCTTCAGGAGCTTCTCATGATATGGATTAAAAACAACTGTCTTTGATGAATAAATGCCTTATTATTGATAGAAAACAGGTAATATACATCCAATTTTACTTCGGAGTCACGTGCAGAGACTACGTGAAGATCCCGCCAGGCACATGGCCATCATTCCGTCGACGCATGTAGTCATTAAACGGGCTGAGAGCGCAAGCGCCACCAGCGTAAGTAGAAAACCTCGCAGGTATGTGTTTTTAAAAAACTTCCATCGAGATTTAAGCTCCGTAAGGCTGCTTGCGAGTCAGCAGGAACCTGTGGTACAGCGGGGGAGCAAGCGTGGGTCTTCAGCATTGTGAGTCCCATCGCAGCGGATCTGGAAAATAGATGTGTGGTGCCGGTTCCCAATACTGGTGGCCGTTATTTCCGTAGTACTAACCCTCCAGCTGCTCTAGGGTCCAAGGCACTGAAGGCCACAATGAGGAAAGCATAAAAGTCTGCTCGGAGTATGTGTTACCAGGTGCAGTTTTTCTTAGTATTATGCACACAAATACACAGAAAAATGCAAAAGAAATAACTCTCCCCTCCAAACAGGACAAGAAATGTGGGGGAACTGGACATGAGAAAATGCTCCAGAACTTTTAAACAGTCAAGTCCAAAGACCAGGCTTCCCAGGCAGTCTCCGAAGAGTTTGTTCATAGACTGGTATGGTGCCTGTCAAGAAGGGAATCTGCTTCCAGTGCCTTGTTAGTCTGGAATGAGGTCTCCCAAAGCAAGACTCGGGAGTACAGGGCAAGGAGGAGACTGACCACTGAAGCTGTGTCCCTACTTATGTGTACTACCCCAGAGGCACAAAGCCACACTCCGGGTATCCCGATGTAGCATGAATTTTTGCTATATCAGAAAGGGACAGGTGGGCTAGGATGAGAACCTGCTGCCCAACATTTATTATTGGTTTCTCACTTCAGCTCCAAGAAACTGTTATGACTGAAACAGTTGAAAAAAATATAAAACGCCCGTCTATTGTGCCTCGCTCAGGGTGCCAACAGTAAACTCAGCAATTTGGCACCCATGAGTGTCACGATGCGAGGGCAGGAAATGTGTTACCAGCATGTCTCCAGCTGATATCAGCTGGCATCACTGCATTGGGAAAGACAATACAAGGGACGAGAATGTCGCAAAATAAAACCTCAGAAGGAATGCTTGCGTTATCTGCAATGCTATTTCGAACTTATTGTATGAGGAAAATGCCATTTGCCACACTACACCCAAAAAATGCAGGACATTAGGGCAAACAATTTCCAGGCACCAGATTAATTATTGGTGAAAATCTGGCCAAAACAAACTAAGGATATTTCCTATAAAACATCTCATCCCTGCTCCGAGAAAACAAGCAGGTTTGATATGAAGGGGGTTTGATACTGGGCGGGACCAGCAGAGGTAGGGAGATGGGTACAAAATATTACACCCAGTACACAGCCCAATCAACCCCTTATATTGGGAGACGGAGATCTTCTAGTTCATTTCGAGTAACAGAAACTTCATTCCATCACAGATGGAACTTCTGGGGAACAACCCAGGGTAGATACAATGTTTTATAATAATATGCTGCAAAATATCGGATCGGTTAATACTAGATACTGTGTCAGGCTCTACAATAGAATTATGCCAGGAGTTGATCCACCGTATAGAATAGGCCTAATAGAGTCTTGGTGTTGCCTGCACCAGAAACTTGTTAGGTAAAAAATAAATTCTACAGATTTAATCCAGAGAGGGATAATTCAAAGAACGTGAATCAATCCTCATACAAATGTGTCCAATATATCCCCAGACCCGCAGAAGATGGGGGTTGCAGGGTCCATTCTGGACCTCACAAACTTAAATTCAAATGTTCATAAGGCATTTAAAACGACACCTTTAACACTGTAAAGCTTTGTTCTCACAAGGCTGTTATATGGCTACTAGGACTTAAAAAAGATGCTTATTATTCAATACCAATTCATCATCATTATCGCAGGTACAGTTAATTATTGGAGGGTCCAGCTAGGCATTTACAGAATTACCTAATGGGTAACTTCACTCTCAGCCTGTTCACAAAATTATTGAAACCAGCACTGGTGTTACTGAGTGCCAGAATCACATTGTAATGGCTTATCTAGAGATATGTTTATTGGTAAATGCTCACTCCAGGAAGACAGCTGAAAAACTGTTTAAGCAACCATACCTTGTTTGAAGGCAAGGGTTTCTGATCCATCCAACAAAAACTAAGTTTACAACCATCCCAAAATCAAATTGATGTTATAGTTTGTCATTAATTCCAGTTGATATGTCAAGTAAACTTTGTCAACAGCAAAGGTTGTGGATATTACAAATGCTGTACTTGCCTCGCTGGGAAATCATATTCCATCCCCATCCGAGAAAGTAGCCTAGGGTTAATTGATAAATGGTAGCAGCATTTCCTGCTGTCGATTTGACCTTCTGCACTAATCAAGTCTGGCAAAAGAGCCAGAGAACAAAGCACTAAAAAAGCGTGCAGTCATTTTTATAGGTCCAATACAGTTAACAAACAAAGCTTTAGGTTGAATTGCAATGGTGGATCCTCAATGTTGCACAAGCACTGAAAATATTTGTTCACAATCGTTCAGTGGTTTTACAAACTGAGTAAGTGCTCCAGATGGGGACTAAGGCCAGCAACACAACTGGGGTGTAGATGGACTGGTCCAAGAGGAATTAATTCACCAAACACATGGATCCATTATTTGGAGTTATTGGGGCATTTTATGGATTGAAAGCTTTTGTTCCTACAATGAGGTGGACTACTTACATGTTCTATTCAGGTAGACAATACCACAGCTGTGCATTAGATCAATCACATGGGGGAGTAAGATCAGTATCATGTGTTAATCTGGTCAACCTCATAGTGGCACTGGTGTATCTCCAGGAATATCTGGCTTTCAGCTATTTATCTACCAGGGTGAGACATATTGTGCAGACAACAGATCACGAAAGTTTCAAATACAATACGGAATGAAATGTTAATTCCAGAGAGTTTCTTCAAAAAGCTGCAGTGGGTATGGGTTACCAATATTTGATCTGTTGGTCCAGATTAAATCAACCAGTTGCCTAAATATCTCATGGGAGCCAGACCATAGGCAGTACGTGGATGCATTCCGCTCCAATTGGGCAAGTTATAGTCTTCTATGCTTTTCCCCATTTTGCCTGATTAGGCAATGTCTCACCTAAAGCGAGAAGACTTCCGCTCAGGCGTGTTTTGGAGTATTTCCAAACTGCCCTACACAGCCATGGTTTCCCATTGGTGCTCTGAATGATCTCAGCCATTTATGACAATCCGCAGCTGCAGTAAGTTGTTGGGTACATCCATAACAGGAGAAGTCATCCATCACAAGTCGTATTAATTTTTCATCTGCAGTTCTGACCAGACCATTACAAGGGCTTGGACTTTTGCTAGGGGGGGGGGGGGGGGGGGGGGGGGGGGGGGGAAACCT
>CM069143.1:68984417-69059417 GCA_035221665.1 Okamejei kenojei
TATGTAGATAGTTGGAGTGTTTGCAGCTGAATGAGGACTGGGTTATTTTTCCTTGTCGGGACATTCTGAGGGTCACATAGGGGCTGGTGGACTCATGATAGTCACAAAAACGCTGCAGTAACTCAGCGGGACAGGCAGCATACCAAATGGAAGGGTAGGTGTGAAAACGAGAGATCAAAGGGGGATGCTGCTGAAGGATCGTGTATGGGCCAATTGTTAGCCGAAGGGGAGGGTGACCCAAGGAGGCATTCAATCAAGTAAAAATTCAATCAGGCCGTCAGTAAATCTAATCTTTGCGTAAAACCAGTCTGGAAAACTAGACTGGGGGAGGGGTGGAGAGAGAGGGATAGTAAGGGCTCTAGAAATTGGACAAATTAATTTTCATTCCGCGGATTTGTGAGCTCCCAAGCGAAATATGAGATGCTGTTCCCCCAATTTGTGCGAGGCCTCACTCCGAAAAAAAACAGTTGGGGTGAGGAGGTCCGAGGAAGAAAGGGTCATGTGGGAATGGGAGGGGTGTTACAGTATTTCGGTATACTGAAGATCACGTGGGACGATGAGGAGAGCGGAGAGCCCCAAGCAACGCAATCAGTCGAGTAGGGAATTTGCACAAATTTGGCGTTATGTTTCTTCATAAGTATGAAGCCCAGCACGACGTGAACTGGCGGGATGGATATTGGTGCAGAGCGGTTACTCGGCGCGTTTTGGCAACAGCGAGCCCCTTCTCTGTGCGGTCGCCCTCAGAAGCTTCAGCGTTCACTCTCAGTGTCATGTAGGTCATCAGAAATGATGACCCGGCTCCAAATACGGAGCCAATGATGGGACAAGTGAAGACCGGCTTCCACGGCTGAAACACCAATGGCGCTGCACCCCATTGCAGCATACTATTATTTTTAAAGTTATTTCTCCCAGCAGGGGAAGATTTTTTTTTAAACAATGAGACTTTCAGTCTTCCACAGCTGTCCCTGTTTCTGTCGGCCATTGCGGACGAGGCAGCTTCATCCAAGACGCAGGCATTTACGGTAATAGCTTATAGCTCAATCTAGTATCGCCATGTCCAGGCGGCGAGAGACCGGACCGGGATCGCTCCCACTCCTGCTGTGAGGACGCCAACCTCAGAAACGTTTCTTCAACACATCACCTTTCTTCAGAATAATCTCCCACTGAGGTGGAAGGGCCTGATAAGACTGATTCCTTTCTACTGTAAAACCATCTGCAAGTGCTTCAATTATAACCGAGGGAAATCATAATTTGCTCTGATTACAGCATATCAGAAAAAACACATTGGGATCAGGGATCCCGGCCTTTACCAACCCCCCTGAGCAGTCACCTGCGGATCGTTTCCCATTTCTGGCGTCTTCATCAAATTCTTTCCGTTCCGCCGCATTGAAATTGGAGGGTCATTGTAATCTTAAGAGCGAACAATATAGATCTTCTTCCCCAGCGCTTGATCTCCGTGCAAGTTTTGCATCATTCTCTGTGAATCGAGTAGCTGACACTATGATGAAGAAATCGTATTTTTTAAATTGCATTTCCTTCAGGTAGGAACCGCGGTGAATGTTGAAGATGGTCCCCGGCAGTGTCCCAGTAGTGGACATTGGGCAGATTGGGATGTGGGTATACGGTTGGATCCATTGCAGGTCATTGTTCCCAACCAGCCGCTCCTCAACTTAGTACGAAACCCTCTCATGGCCGGTGATGGAAGGTGCATTTTCTGTTCGCCTCTCCAGTCCGGCGTATGTTTAGTCGGTATTGTCAGTTCTCTTCAAACTTCTTCTCTACCAGAGGTTGAAATGTCCAACGCCCACCCGTTTGAAGTCGGACATCAGTGTGCTGAGATCTTCCTGTGTGAAATCTGTGGGGGTCTCAGACTGGCCGCCTGTTCGCAAAGGAAACATGTTCGTGAAAGTTTCAGTTGAAATGAACAACTGATATACGGTCGAGCCACCTCTCTCCCTTTTACCTTACTCTTCCATTGCTCCACCTGGAGGACACACCATTTATCCCTACCAATTGCCCGCCTTTCCCCCTTAACTTCCAATTATATCCATGCATCCAGCTTCCATTTCACGCTACTCTTGTCCTAGGAGCGGATTGGCCATTCGGCCCATCTTTCCATGATTTTCATGCTCTCAGTCTTTCATCACTGGCCTTCTTCAATCTCCAACCCCCTCCTCCACCCCCCAAATCTATTCAACCTATCACTTTCCGGACTTGGTCCTGCCCCCAATCTCATCCTGCTCCTCCCTCATCACAATCAGAGTGAGAAGGGTCCCGCCCGAAACGCCACCTGTCACAGTGATGCTGGCCTGACCGCTGAGTTACTCCAGCGCTGTGCTTGAGGTGAGGGAGGAGAGGTGGAGAAGTAACATTGTGTGATGGATCCGGACATACGGGGAGCTGGCTTTTACCATGTCTCCTTCTCTGTCTGTCCTTGTCTCGGCCTGTGTGATGATCCAGGTCGGGGGTTCTTCTTCCTTTCCCTCAGCACTGCACGGGGGGAGAGGTCTGGGAACCGGGGCTTCTCCTGTCTTCAGTTGTGTGTGTTCTAGAGGAAAGCAGAGAGGTTGCTGGTGGTTCTTTCTGTAGCGAGGTGTATGTAAGGCTGCAAAGTATATCCCTCATAATCAATATACGTCACTTGGCCCAACTGCGTCCGTGCCAAAAGACATGCCCATCTGTGCCAGTCCCACTTGTTCACAATTGGCCATTTACCTAATGGAACCTTTCTGTCATGCCACTGTTCAATGTGCCCTTTGATGTTGTTATATATCGACTTCAATTAGTCCTCTGGTGCGCTCCAAGGAATAAGTCGTAGTCTGCCCATCCTCTCCCTGGAGTTTCAAAGGTTTTTGAGTCCTGAAAACATTTCCGTAAATCTGCTGTCTGCGCTCTTTCCGTTTAATTTCAGTTCAGTTCAGTGTAGTTTATGTATCACGTGTAAGTGGTAGAAGTGAAAAAGGCTCTTGTTGTGTGCTATCCAATCAGGCGGAAAGACAATCCATCATTGCAATTGAGCCGTTTACCATGTATCGATACACGATAAGGGAATATACATAGTGCAAGGTGAAGCCAGTAAAGTCTGATCAAAAGATAGTCAGTGGGCCCCGGGAGAGGTAGATAGCTCTTAGTTGTTTTGGGATAAACCCTGTGACAGTAAACTTGTTTGAATCTCCCTGTGATTCTCTGGAATAAGTTGCATCTGCAGAATAAAGGAATTAGATTTAAAATTAACCTACGAACATTCCTCTCACCTCGCTCCCCCTTCCTCCACTCTGGTTTGTTTATCAGCTCCATATTTCAACATTGTTGCCCTTCAGATCACACCTTTCCGGGCACACAATGGCACCGCCCGCCGAGCTCGTTTTGTTACCAGGCCCCGATATGTCCTGGAGAAAACTCAGCATCTATGAGCGAAGTAAAATAGGCAATCGTTTCGGCCCAAAACCTTTCTTTCACACTGAGTGGGGGGGGGGGGGTGGGGGGGTGGGAGGGGAGGGGAGAAGAAAAAAACGAAGAGGGTGGAGCAGGGCCGGAGTGAGGACCACAGATAAATTGGAGGAGCAGCACCCTTTATTTCGTTTTGGGCGTTTGCACCCTAAGCGGTATGAAACATTGACCTTAATTTCAGGTAGTTCCTTACGTTCCACTAAGAGACCACCAGGGAACAGATATCCTACAATGAGAAAACTACGCAGGTCACAGGGAGAAACTCCTCACAGACAAACACTCGTAGTTGGGGATCGAACCCGTGTCTTGGTGCTGAAGCGCTGTAAGGCAGTAATCTACCGCTGCCTGCGCCACAGGGGCCGGACTGTTCTGCGGTCACGGCAATGACTGGAATACATTCTCGGGGGGAAAACAAGAGGACACAAAATGTGGAAGTAACTCAGCGGACAGGGGAGCATCTCTGGAGGAAGGAATGGGTGTCGTTTCTGGTCGAGACCCTTCTTCAGACTGAAGTCAGGGGAGACGGAAGATGCATAGATAAGCAAGTGTAAGGTGTGGAAAACGGCCACATGGGATGGAGATCAGGAAAATTGTTAGCTGGGAAGAAGGGAACAACAATGCAAACAGAGATAAAAATGTAGTTGAAGATAGAGATGGTGGAGAACTGGGAAGGGGAATAGATGGAGAGAGAGGGAAAGAAGGGTTACTGAAGTTAGAGTAGTCAAGTTCTTACCACTGAGGGTAAGCTGCCCCAAGCGACATATGAGGTGCTGTTCCTCAATTTGCACTGTGCCTCACTCTGACAAGGAAGATGCTCAGGCAGGAAGGGACAGTGTGGGAATGGGAGGGGGAGTTAAAAGTGTTTAGCATACCGGGAGATCAGGTAGGTTTTGGCAGACTGGCTTGGTCTCACCGATGTACGGTATCTGCTGTTCCACACCTGGGAACAGCAGATCAGTAGATGAGGTTGGGAGGAGGTGCGAGTGAAACCTCTGCCTCACTGATAAAACCTGTCACGGTCCTTGGCCCGGAGTGAGGGGGAGGTATGGGGACAGGTGTTGCATCTTCTGCGGTGTGGGGGAAAGCACCTGGGGAGGGGGTTGTTTTGGTGGGGAAAGTGTGAGTTGACTAGGGGTTTGCGGAAGTAACGGTCTGTGCCGGATAGGGGTGGAGATGGGGAAGATGGACTAGTAGTGGGATCCTTTGGTGGGGTGCAAATTATTCAGAGGCTTATGTGCTGTATGCTGATGGCTGATGGGGTGAAAGGGGGGACTCTTCCTGTTCGACTGGGGGGAGTGGGAGACAAGTGCAGAGCTGCAGGGTAGCGAGGAGACCCTAGGAGGCCTCATCTCTCTAATGGGAGAGGGGAACCGTTACCTCCGATGCCCCGGTATGGAGCACTTCATCTTGGCTAGATGCGGCGTAGACGGAGGAATTGGGAGTAGGGGATAGAGCAGGGTGGGGAACCTGCGGCCTTTAGGCCATTCAGTGCGGCCTTTTGAATGAATCCAAATTTTGTAGAACAAATCCTTTTATTTTTATTAAATATTTTTGTTCAAACTTTTATTATTTTAATTGTAATCTTAAATGAATGTATTTGAAATACCAAAGAATAAAAGAAGATTCACCAAAATGATCCTCCCGACTAGTGAGTGTATGTACAGACGGGGCACCTTCCATGACAGGAACACGTGAAGGGTTTATTACATAGATAAAAAAGGTATTATCAGATCCTGATGATCTCATTTCATTTCATTGTATCTTATATCAGCCAAAATCTCAGTTGCTAAATCTACTATTTTAAGTGACACTTTGCAACAAGTTATAAGTATTGTCAACTATATTCATGCAAATGCAACATGGCATCGTCAGTTTTCGTAATATGCTAAAGTTGGACAATGAGGCATTTTGTGTGGATTTTCCGTATCATTGTAAAGTGCGTTGGCTATCGCATGGACAGGTGTTAGCAAAATGTTTATCTTGCGAGAACAGATAGTTACATTTCATGGAGAACAGAATCAGCAATGTGACAAATCAGCAATGTGAAATATTGAAAGAAGATTTCTATAGAAATTACTGCATTTCTGTGTGATATCATGTCAAAGAAAAATGACTTGAATGTTTCTTTGCGAAGTGAAACTAAGTATATATGATATGTCGCAACAAATACAAGCTTTTCCAAAAAAAACTATCTTTTTCAAAACTCTTCTTCAAGATGAAATTTTCGGATGAACATTTTCCACAGTTAGCGAAAGTCATTGATGAGCAGGAGGATTCATGCGGATCATTTGAAGAAACACGCAGCTGTTATAGACTTATTAATTAAAGAATACAATGAAAGGTTCACTGACTTTGAGAATCATGACATCACACTCAAATTAGCATTTCAACCCTCACCTAGTTGATGTCTACAAGGCTCCTAAAGAACTACAGTGGAATTGATTGAGCTCTCTGAAGAAATATTTAAAGTCCTTATTTGAAGGGAAGAAAGATCTAGGAAAAAATGCAATAGAATATCCACGTCTTCTAGCAAACATGCTGAAAAATGTATTCTTGCTTTTCAACCACTTATTGCTGCGAATTCTACATTCTCCTACCTAGCCCAAACCAAGACGCTCTTTAAGGGTCACAAAATGACGGATACCCGTCTAGAAGATCAGCTGAAACTGCGTACCTCCATGTTGCAACAAATATTCAAATCCTTTCCCACAACAAAAGTCATTAAAAGGTTAGTTAACTTTAGAATTAATTAAAATGTTTTAATTTTACTTGAAGTTAGTACATGTAGTTAGGATTTTTACAAAATAATGCACATTTTTAAGTATATCTAATTGAAGTTTCTTGGATGGGCCTTTACTACACCTTGATACAGCTAACTTAATGTGTAGGAGGCGGCGACTAACATGTAAAGGTGAAAAGGTTCCCCACCCCTGGGATACAGTGTTTACAGGAAGAGGGTGGGGAGAAGTGTTGTCTAGATAGTTGTGTGGGGCAGTGGGTTTATAATAGATGTCAGTCGATAGTCTTTCTCCTGTTATGGAGATGGTTGTGATCAAGAAACTGTATGTGTGTGTATGAGTGTGTGAAGTGTGTATTTGTGTGAAGTGTGTGTTTGTGTGAAGTGTGTGAGTGTGATATAGAAATCATAGAATCATAGAAAATAGGTGCAGAAGTAGGCCATTCGGCCCTTTGAGCCTGCACCGCCATTCAATATGATCATGGCTGATCATTCCAACTCAGTATCCCATACCTGCCTTCTCTCCATACCCCAGTGATCCTTTTAGCCACAAGCCCACATCGAACTCTCTCTTAAATAGCCAATGAACTGGCCTCAACTACCTTCTGTCGCAGAGAATTCCACAGACTCACCCACTTCTGTGTGAAAAATTATCTTCTCATCTCGGTCCTAAAAGACTTCCCCCTTATCCTTAACTGGTGACCCTTGCTCAGGAGTTCATCAACATCGGGAACAATCCTCTCATATCTAGCCTGTCCAAACCCCTTAAGAATTTTGTAAGTTTCTATAAGATCCCCCTTCAATCTCCTAAATACCAGCGAGTACAATCCGAGTCATCCAGTCTTTCTTCATATGGAAGTCCTGCCATCCCAGGAATCAGTCTGGTGAACCTTCTCTGTACTCCCCTCTATGCAAGAATGTCTTTTCCTCAGATTAGGAGACCAAAACTGTACGCAATTACTCCAGGTTGCCTCACCACGACCCTGTACAACTGCAGTAGAACATCTCTGCTCTTGTACTCAAAATCCTTTTGCTACGAATGCCACATACCATTCACTTTTGTCACAGCCTGCTACACCAGCATGCCTACTTTCAATGACTGTGCACCATGACACCCCAGGTCTTGTTGTATCTCCCATTTCCCAATCGGCCACCATTCGGATAATAGTCTATCCTCCTGTTTTGTTAAAGTGGATAACCTCACATTTATCCACATTATACTGCATCTGCCATGCATTTGTCCACTCAAATTCAGCCTATCCA
The DNA here is from genome assembly GCA_035221665.1 of Okamejei kenojei. Classification (NCBI taxonomy): domain Eukaryota; kingdom Metazoa; phylum Chordata; class Chondrichthyes; order Rajiformes; family Rajidae; genus Okamejei; species Okamejei kenojei. Next base: position 68,991,868 of record CM069143.1, read on the forward strand.
AGCCACATGCAGCATCCTAGCATCCTCCTCCCAGCTAACACTGCCCCCCAGCTTCGTGTCAATCCGCACCTGGAGATGTTGCCATTCAATTCCCTCATCCAGATCATTAATATATATTGTAAATAGCTGGGGTCCGAGCACTGAGCCTTGCGGTACCCCACTAGTCACTGCCTGCCATTGTGAAAATGACTCGTTTCCTCCTACTCTTTGCTTCCTGTCTGCCAGCCAGTTCTCTATCCACATCAATACTGAACCCCCAATACCGTGTGCTTTAAGTTTGTATACTAATCTCTTATGTGGGACCTTGTCGAAAGCCTTCTGAAAGTCCAGATATAACACATCCACAGGTTCTCCCTTATCCACTCTACTAGTTACATCCTACCTACAATGAGAAATATGTGAGTGTGTGTGTGTTTGCGTGAAGTGTGCGTGTGGTGTGTGTGTGTTTGCGTGAAGTGTGCGTGAAGTGTGCGTGTGGTGTGTGTGTGTGTGTGTGTGTGTGTGTTTTGCGTGAAGTGTGCGTGTGGTGTGTGTGTGTGCGTGTGGTGTGTGTGTGTGTGTGTGTGTGTGTGTGTGTGTGTGTGTGTTTGTCCGTCACCCTCGGCATCGCATAAATTGTGGGTGGGAAGCAATTTGGACACGTTTCTAACTGCAAGATTTGTTTCACATAAACTGCGACTTCGAAGCGGAAACGAAATTGCAAGCCGATAAAAAATCTTTCAGAGAAAGGAAACGTGTTTCCTGTTCAGTACGCAAGTGAGTTTGTGTTTGCGTGCAAGATAACAAAACACACGCGGGGTGTGCGTGTGTGTGTGTGTGTGCGCGGGCGGGCACTATATATTCATATTTATATTATCATATATAGTACATATATATAATATATATTTATCACACACACACACATATATATATATTGTATAATATTATGATAGATACATATATTTATATAATTTAAGAATATAAATATAACTATAATATATATATATATAATAGCTAATACTTACTATATATATTATACTCACTCATATTATACACTCTCACAAACACCAATCTAATAATACTCTCTCACACACAATCACACACACACACACACACTCTATCACTCACATATATATATCTCACTATTAATATTATATATATAACTCTCTGATATTCATATATTAATATATAGATCAAGCTATTATACATAACTATTATATATAAGAACCTTCAACGGAATTTTTTATACTTACTCATATCAATCACGCTCTCTCACATCTATATCTATTTAGTCACACACAATCTTTCTACAACACACTCATCACTACACACACCAATATATACAAAGATATAATATTTATATATACGAATCACTCACAGACAAAACACACGACACCAACTCACACACACAAAACACACACACACACACACATCACAAACATACACTCACCCTCTATATTATATATATACATTTAAGACATCAACACACAACACACACTCAATACACACACACTCATCCACACACAAACACACACACACTCAACATCACACACACACACACACACATCTCACACATACAAACACACACACACACTCACAACACTCACTCACACAAACACACACTCCACTCACCTCCTCTCTCACAAAACACAACACTCACTTCACATACACACATTGAAAATCATCCTACCACTCACCTCTCTCTCTACACACTTTCTCTCTCTAAACACACACACACACACACACCAAACACACACACACACAAACACACACCACACACACACCCACAAACCACACACAACACACACAAACTCACTCACAAACAGATTTGACACACCTAAAAACACACACACACAAACACACACAAACACAACACACACACACATCAAACTCACACACACACATAACACTCATCACACACAATCACTCACACCACAAACACACTCCACTCACACACAAACGGTTCACACACTCTCACTACACTCGGTCAAAACACACACACACTCACACACTCGCTACACACTCACACACACTGGCAACGAACAACACACACCACTCATCACGCAGTGACAAACACACACTCTCACACCGCCGGTCACACACACAAAACAACACACACACACACACACACTACAAACAAACTCACACACACAAACACAACACACACACACAAACACACACCCAAGGACAACACACCACACACACACGCACTGGAGAACTCTCACACACCACAAACACACACTCACTCACACACCCGAAACACAAGACTCACAGACTCACACACACACACACAGCACACAAAACACACACACACACACACCACCCTTCTTACACACACACCACACACACACAAACACACAATCTTGCTGTCAATACACACACACACACACACACACACACACAACACACACACACACACCACACACACACACACAACTGGTCGATCAAACCCAGTGATACACTTTTGCCACCTTACTTTCACTTCAATTCATCCCGTTAATGAAAACCAAGTGCACTGACTTCTGAGAGATTCCACAGATCTGAAATAATAAATCACATTCAAAACGCTGGAAACGTTCAGCAGCCAATGGATCCTCGAGCTGAAACACTTCACTCAGATTTGATAACTTAGAGATAGACCAAAAAGCTGGAGTAACTCAGCGGGACAGGCAGCATCTCTGGAGAGAGATAACTCAGAATCTAATAACACATTCTCTCCGCGGCTGCTGCCTGTCTCACTGGGTGTTTTGAACGGTCTCCAGTGCCGCTGCTCCGATTCTGCTCTCTTACCTACTTCGGTCAGGAGGAGACAAGCAATCGGTCAGTGAACGTCCGCTTGTGATCGCTGCTCCAGTCCGCTGTGTGTCTGGACTTCCCCTCTCCCCGTGTCAAGGCACTGGATAGATTGCTGCACGTTATCCAATAAGGCTCAAGATGTGTGTGAGCTCACTTGTTGCCGAGTGACTTTATCTTTACCTGTCGGAGTGATCGCTGGGGGACAGTTCTCCCTACGAGAAAACCCACGCAGGTCACAGGGAGAACTCCGTACAGACAGCACCCATAGTCGGGATCGAACCCAGGTCGATGGCGCTGCAAGCGCTGTGAGGCAGTAACTCCACCGCTGCGCCACTGTGCCGCCCTGTCTGCAGTCACCGGCAATGGACTGAATATACGGGGGAAAACAAGACAGACACCAAATGCTGGAGTAACTCAGCGGGACAGACAGCATCTCTGGAGAGAAACAATGGGTGACGTTTCGCGTCGAGACCATTCTTCAGATTGAAATCAGTGGAGAGTTAGATACATAGATAAATTCAAAAGTTCATCCAGGATAGTCGGGAAGTGGTGTTAGGTAAATTGATTGGATTAAAGGCCGATAAATCCCTAGGGCCAGATAGGCTGCATCCCAGAGTACTTAAGGAAGTCGCCCCAGAAATAGTGGATGCATTAGTGACTATTTTTCAAAACTCTTCAGATTCTGGAGTAGTTCCTGGGGATTGGAGGGTAGCTAATGTAACCCCACGTTTTAAAAAGGGAGGGAGAGAGAAAACGGGGACTTACAGACCAGTTAGTCTAACATTGGTAGAGGGGAAAATGCTGGAGTCAGTTATTAAAGATGGGATAGCAGCACATTTGGAAAGTAGTGAAACCATTGGACAAAGTCAGCATGGATTTACGAAAGGTAAATCATGTCTGACGAATCTTATAGAATTTTGCGATGATGTGACTAGTAAGAGTGGATAAGGGAGAACCAGTGGATTGTGTTATATCTGGACTTTCAGAAGGTTTTGCGACAAGGTCCCATATAAGAGATTAATATGCAAACTTATTGGGGGTTCAGTATTGATGTGGATAGAGAACTGTCTGGTAGACAGTTAGCAAAGAGTAGGAGTAAACGGGTCCTTTCAGAATGGCAGGCAGCGACTAGTGGGGTACCGCAAGGGCTCAGGGCTGGGACCCCAGCTATTTACAATATATATTAATGATCTGGATGAGGGAATTGAATGTAACATCTCCAAGTTTGCGGATGACACAAAAGCTGGGGGGCAGTGTTAGCTGTGAGGAGGATGCTAGGAGGCTGCAAGGTGACTTGGATAGGCTGGGTGAGTGGGCAAATGCATGGCAGCTGCAGTATAATGTGGATAAATGTGAGGTTATCCACTTTGGTGGCAAAAACAGGAGGGTAGACTATTATCTGAATGGTGGCCGTTTGGGAAAATGGGAGATGCAACGAGACCTGGGTGTCATGTTACACCAGTCATTGAAAGTAGGCATGCAGGTGCAGCAGGCAGTGAAGAAAGCAAATGGTATGTTAGCATTCATAGCAAAATGATTTGAGTGTAGGAGCAGGGAGGTTCTACTGCAGTTGTACAGGGCCTTGGTGAGACCACACCTGGAGTATTGTGCACAGTTTTGGTCTCCTCATCTGAGCAAATACATTTTTGCCATAAAGGGAGTACACAGAAGGTTCAGCAGACTGATTCCTGGGATGGCAGGACTTTCACATGAAGAAAGACTGGATAGACTCGGCTTGTACTCGCTAGAATTTGGAAGATTGAGGGGGGGATCTTAAAGAAACTCACAAAATTCTTAAGGGGTTGGACAGGCTAGATGCAAGAAGATTGTTCCGGATGTTGGGGAAGTCCAGAACAAGGGGTCACAGTTTAAGGATAAGGGGGAAGTCTTTTTGGACCGAAATGAGAAAAACTCTTTTCACACAGAGAATGGTGTGAATCTGTGGAATTGTCTGCTACAGACAGTTGAGGTCAGGTTCATTGGTTATATTTAAGAGGGAGTTAGATGTGGCCCTTGTGGCTAAAGGATCAGGGGGTATGGAGAGAATCAGGTACAGGATACTGAGTTGGATACTGATCAGCCATGATCATATTGAATGGCGGTGCAGGCTCAAAGGGCCGAATGGCCTACTCCTTCACCTATTTTCTATGTTTCAATGTTCAATAGTCCTTTACTGTCACGTGTACCTTAAGGTCCAATGAAATTTGATTTACCATACAGTCACATCTATAAAAGCAACAAGACACAATATTAGATACAAATTAAACCTAAACAGCCACCCCAGCACGTGTGAGAATCCCTGGGCACACAGCAAATGTGGAGAGACGGACAGCCATCAGTCCACTGTCTGGGCCACACACACACTCTTCACTGTGATGTGACCAGAGTTGTTCTGACCGCTTGTCTCTCTCTCTGGAGCCCCTGTCCACCCGAACAGTCAGAAAGCCGTCCACACTCACACCAGACTCCAGGACGCTCCCGCACACCGAGACCACCGCACTCACGGCAATCCCCCCCCGAGTCCCCACCAGCGCAGGCAGCATCCATCTTGCTTTCGTTGACCTCGCACTCCTCACTGTGATGGAAGGCGAATAACTTTGACCTTTTTCCACCTTTTCTCGTGTGGTCGGGGCGATCGATACATCTGAAGTCGGGGCGATCGAAGCCCTTGCAGGCGGCAATCGTAGCCCCGGCAACGGGCCGTCGAAGCTCCTGCAGCTCGAGTTCCCGATGTCGGCCCCTAACAATGGGACCACCAGCTCCACGATGTTAGGCCGCAGCGTGGACGGAGATACGATCCTAAAATGTTGCTTCTCCATTGGGGGTAGAGATAAAAAAGTTTCAATCACCCCCTCCCCTCCCCTCCACCTAATACAACATCTAAAGATCAGCTAAAACATACAAATAAAATGGAGTAAAAACAATAAAAAAGAAAGTGGCAAGAAAGAAGAAGCGACGCTCTCTCACACGGTAAGGAAATGTAAGGTGTGAAAATGGGACAAAGGGGATGGAGATCAAGGAAAATGTAGAATAGATCATTGTTAGTTGGGGGAAGGGAACAACAAAGCAGAGACAAAATGTAGTCAGTGATACAGACAGGTAGGAGAACAGGGAAGGGGAAGGGATGGAGAGAGAAGGAAAGCAAGGGTTACTTGCAGTTAGAGAAGTCAATGTTCATACCGAAGGTAGTCACGCAATGCTGGAGGCAATAACAGCGGGACAGGCAGCATCTCTGGAGAGAAGGAATGGGTGAAGATTCGGATCAAGACCCTTCTTCGGTCCACTGTTCATACCACTGGGATGTAAGCTGCCCAAGCTTAATATGAGGTGCCGTTCCTCCTAATTGCGTCTGGTCGCACTCCAATAATCGAGGCCCAGGACAGGAAGGGAAGTGTCGGAATCGGTAGGGAAGTTAAAGTGTTTAGTACCTGGAGATCAGGTAGATTTAGACAGACTGAGCAGAGGTGTAAAACAAAATAATTGCCTAGCGTGTGCTTGCCGTCACTGATATACAGGAGTCCACACCTGGAGCAGCGGAGACAGTAAACGAGGTTGGAGGAGGTGCAAGTGATCTTCTGCCTCACCTGAGGAATCAGGGTCTTTGGACGGAGTCGGGGGGGGGGGGGGGGTTATAGGGTCAGGCATTGCATCTCCTGCGGTTGCAGGGGACAGTACCTGGGGAGGGGGTGGTTTGGGTGGGAAGGGACGAGTTAACCAGGGAGTGCAGAGGGAACGGTCTCTGCGGAAAGCGGAATGGGGTGGAGATGGGAAGATCTGGCTAGTGATGGGATCCCGTTGGAGGTGGCGCAAGTGTCGGTAGATTATGTGCTGCATACGATGGCTGATGGGGTTAAAGGTGAAGACTTAGGGGACTGTCCCAGTCTACCATGGTCAAGAGGTTAAACCTTTGCTGAAGTAACCAAGGAGTTGTGGAGGGAATGGTCTCTGCGGAAGGTGGAAAGGGGTGGAGGTGGGAAGATGGGGGGAGGGAGAGCAAGGGTGGAGCTGCGGGGGACCGAGGAGACATGAGTGAGGGCCCCATCTATGATGGGAGAGGGGAACCCCCGTTCCATAAAGAATGAGGACATCTCAGATGAACCAGGAAGTTGTGGAGGGAAGAAGGGTCTCAACCTGAAATGTCACCGCAGAGATGCTGCCTGTCCCACTGAGTTACTCCAGCATTTTGTGTCTATCTGATCTGTGCAGGTTGTCGGCCTTCATTTTAGACAGTGGCTTCAGACATTGGCATCTGCTGGCCGTGACTCCCCTGTAAGAGGGGCAACGCATTCTCAAACAGTTATCACTGCAGCATTTATTTAGGGTTAAAGTTTATTTTGCATTCACTAGGGTGTCCCGTTTAGTTTAGAGATACAGCGCGGAAACAGGCCCTTCGGCCCACCGAGTCTGCACCGACCAGCGATCCCCACACATCAACACTGTCCCACAATGTACACATTCACCAAGCTAGTTAACCTACAAACCTGTACGTCTTTGGAGTGTGGGAGGAAACAGAATATCTCAGAGAAAACCCACGTGGTCACGGGGAGAACATACAGACTCCGTACAGATATCATCTGTAGTCGGGATCGAACCCGGGTCCCTGGTGCTGCAAGCGCTGTAAGGTAGCAGCTCTACCGCTGCGCCATCATGGCCGCCTGCCCGGGAACCCGCCCGGAATGTCCAGTTGGCCGGCCGGATGCTGAGGACTTGCCAGGGTTGTAGTTGTGTCCCAGACCTGCATCGCCCTTGTTTGTCTGGAGACGGACCACTTGTCCACGTGCGAGAGGCTCGCTGGACTTGTCGAAGAGTCTACAAGGACCAGATAGTGTTTCCCATGCCATTCGCAGATGTCAGTGGCTAACGTGGACCAAGGGAGAGGAGGGACTGGTTGCGGCAGTAAAGGCTGCTTTTGCTGATGTGGCGATAGGCTTTTGCTGATGTGTGTTAGGCTTTTGCAGACAGCACAAACTTCACTTTTTTCACGTATGTATTTGGTCATTTCGGGCCAGTAAAACATGCTTTGCGCCCTTTGGAGGGTTGCCTCCACGCCAGGGTGGCCCCTGTGGATGTCGTCAAAGTATTTGTCCCGGAGGGCTGCTGGAACCACCGCCCTGTGGCCCTTGACAATAGTTCCGTCCTGTAATACTAGTTCATCGCGAACCAGGAAGTATGGGCGTATCTCAAGCGGGGTTGTGTTTATCTGGCCAGCCGCGACGGATGACTGCAGACAGCAATTGTAAGGTCTCATCAGCAGCTGTATGTACTGCTAGGCTGCTCAAATATTCAGTTGGTACAAACAAAACCTTAATTACTGAGAATTGGTCCTGTTCGGAGAGTTGTTGTTCATTAGTTTTACGCGGGGCCCTGGATGGCGTGTCTGCTATGTGCAATTCTTTGCCTTTCCTGTAGACAATGTTGAAATCAAACTGCTGCAGTTGCATCATCACTCGCTGTAGTCGTGCTGGGGCAGTGTGGGTGGGTTTGTTCAAAATGGTGACCAGCGGCTGGTGGTCAGTCTCGATGGTCACGGACTTTCCAAAGATAAAGTCCAGGTGCAGAAAGTTGTGACCACTGCCCAGTCCATCACCTCCCCACCATCGAAGGGATCTATCACAGTCACTGCCTCAAATAGGCTGCCAACATCATCAAAGACCCACACCGTCCTGGCCACACACTCATCTCTCCGCAGCCTTCGGGAAGAAGATACAGGAGCTTGAAATCTGGAACATCCAGGTTCAGGAACAGCTACTTCCCCACAGCCATCAGGCTATTAAACTCGCCATCGAACAAACTCTGAACAATAACAGCCTATTGCACTTAACTGTTTATTTATTGTGTATACATATATGCTCTATGGTATATAGACACACTGAACTTGTATCTCTTGTTCTGTATTACGTTTACATATTCTGTTGTGCTGCAGAAAGGAAGAATTTCATTGTCCTCTCTGGGACACATGACAATAAAACTCTCTTGACTCTTGAATGGTCAGGTTAAGATCCCTGACTTACAGCAACAGGGACTGGCGACTCTGTCAACTGTCTCAGTGTCCCACTGCGATACACTTGTACTGTATCTGAGATGCTTATCTAAGATGTATCTAAGTGATTATGTGTAATGATACTTGTACTGAACTGTGTACAGAAATGTGACAAATAAAGTACCGTGCCATCCCTGTACTAATCAAGAACATATCAATCTCCACTTTAAAAATACCTAATGACTTGGCTTCCACCACTGTCTGGGCAATTAATTCCACAGGTTCACCACCGTCTGGCTGAAGAATTCCTCCTTATCTCCATTCTAAAGATACGTCCTTTTATTTTGATGCTGTGCCCTCTAGTCCTAGACTCTCCCACCACTGGAAACATCCTCTCCATGTCCACTCAATCTAGTTTAGTTTATTGTCACGTGGCCCCACATCTGGTTCAACGCCCAAAAAACCCAGTTTCTTAAATAAAAATGTGGCACATGGTTTTTAACAGCTGACGTCAGAAGTGGATGAACATGCATCACACAAGTATTTCCCACAAAGACTTGGCTGTGCTCTGTTCTGGTTGCATTCCTCCTTCTTCAGTTCTCAAACAGACACAAGGCGGAAGTTCAGTTAGTTTAGTTGAGTTTAGTTTATTGTCACGTGTACCGAGGTACAGGGAAAAGCTCTTTGTCGCATGCTATCTCGTTGGTGGAGAGACTATACACGATTACAATCAGGCTGTCCACAGTACAGATACAGGATTAAGGGAATCTGGGCCTTTCAGTATTCGGTTGTTCTGAGCAGTACAGTGGACAGACCAGAGCCACAGGAGGGCGAGAGGGAGATGGAGTTGATGTTATCACTGTGAGTGATACAGAGGCTCCAGCAGGGGGAGAGAGAAGATTAGAAATGAGTGCCTATCTAAAGTTTAGATACGATTCGATAGAACTTTATTACTCCCAGGAGGGAAATTGAGGGGGAGATTCTGTCGGGGGGCATGGAAGAGGGTGAGCAGATAGACACATAATGCTGGAGCAACTCAGCAGTTCAGGCAGTATCTCTGGTGAAAAGGTATAGGTGACGTTTCAGGTTGCAACCCTTCTTCAAATGGCATTTTCTTTACCTTCCTTCCATTCTTAACCCCATATACCTGAGTTGTCCTGAGCGGTTGGTCCACAGCCTGCTATGGCAATTCCAATGCACAGACATGCAAGAGGCTGCAGAGGGTGGTGAACTCAGCCCGGTCTATCAGGGGTCCAGCCCACCCCACCAGCAGAAACATCCTCACCAGACGCAGCCTCAAGAAGGTTGCATCTGGATCTGGATCCGGTAGTACACTGAGAAGCTCTAGGTAGAGCATCACTCAACACTATAATGGTGGTATCTTCCTAACACCCGATATCCCATCCCTCTCTCCTATCCAAAGTTCACCCATCTCACTCTTCCCCCCTTCGCCAAAAGTCCTCATGCCAGGCATCCCTCCCTCCATACCGTCCCTCTCACCTCCTCCTCAGGGATCAGCTTTCTCACTCCTTCCATCTGACCATCACCCCTTCCCTTCTTCTCCCACTCCCGTTCAACTTCCCTCCCCCACTTCCCGCCATCTATCATCAAGGATCCCCATCATCCGGGCCCTGCCCTCTTCTCACTGCTACCGTCTAGCAGGAGGTACAGAAGCCTGAAGTCCCAAACCACCAGATTGAGGAACAGTTATTTTCATACAACCATCGGGTAATCCTACTTTTCCAACAGGTATTGCCTGACTATCCATGCCTCTCAGAATTTGATATACTTCCTACAGATCTCCCGTCAACCTCCACCAGTCTAGAGAAAAATATCCACGTTTATCTGAAGATGGGTCCCGACCCAAAACTTCACTTTGATTTTCTCCAGAGATGTTGCCTGACCCACTGAGTTACCTCAACATTTTGTGTCTATTCAAATTTGCCCAACCTCTCTATATAGACAATGCCTTCTGATCTAGGCTGCATTCAGAAATCTCCTGCACCCTCCCCAGATGCTCCACACCCGACCTGTCTACCATATCTCTGCCTCATACTTTCATCGAATTGAGTGACATAACTGTGACAGGGCAAAATACATTTTTTACAATTAGATGTTTCATAGATACATAGACAATAAGTGCAGGAGTAGGCCATGTAGTGGCAGATTTTCATATATTTCTAGAAATGAACTCACTAGCCACTAAATGGATGAGCATGGTTAAGGGGGGTGTCTTTGAAACGCATGCGAGCTGGCTGACAGAGATCTTCTGAGCTTCTTCACAGACACGGCATCAAAACACAGTCTTTTGATGAATAAATGCTTTATTATTGATAGAAAACAGTAAGATACATCCAAATTTCTTACGACTCATTACTACAATCTTCATCGAACTCCAGCTTATTACTTCAAACATTAGGAAACTCCTCGTGTCTCCATTACACTTCGCATGATCTCCTTTATGGCTCGCGTGGTCGAAGGGTTAACCTTCTCCCTACTCGCTCCAAACGACACTAAAAACTAAACTTCTGCGCAAGCATCTTAGCACCAAACACGCCCAAAAACACGTCATAAATCCCACCCACAATATAGCGAGCAGTCTACAATTTAAAGGCACATGCCGTCATCAATGACATGCAAAACAGGCCAAATGGCCACTACATACCGGCCTCCAATTGTTCCGAGTATATAACGAGGCTATTACTAATAAATATTTTTTTAAAGTGGCCATAAAGGCTTAACATATATCAAAAGCAAAAGGTCAGGGAATAAAACCCTGTGGCTTCTCATCGGGAAATTGAACCCCGGTCTCCCGCATGACAGGCGGGGATACTAATCACTATACTAACGAGGAAAAAATAGCACGCACTACATATCCTCAATCAAAATTCTTCATCAACTCTTCCATCTTCACTTTCGCCTTCTAGAAATAAGCACAACTAAGTTATTATAACCATATAACCATATAACAATGACAGCATGGAAACAGGCCCTCTCGGCCCTTCCAGTCCATGCCGACCATTTGTTTTCCCCTAGTCCCATCTACCTGCACTCAGACCATACCCCTCCATTCCCTTCACGTCCATATACCTATCCACTTTACTTTTAAATGTTAAAATCGATCCTGCCTCCATCACTTCTGCTGGAAGCTCATTCCACACAGCCACCACCCTCTGAGTAAAGAAGTTCCCCCTCACGTTACCCCTAAACTTCCGTCCCTTAATTCGCATGTCATGCCCTCTTGTTTGAATCTTACCTACCCTTAATGGGAAAAGCTTATCCACGTCAACTCTGTCTATCCCTTTCATCATTTTAAAGACCTCAATCAAGTTCCCCCTTAACCTTCTGTGCTCCAAAGAATAAAGACCTAACTTGTTCAACCTTTCTCTGAAACATAGTTGCTGGATCCCAGGCAACATTCTAGTAAATCTCCTCTGTACTCTCTCTATTTTATTGACATCCTTCCTATAATTAGGCGACCAAAATTGTACACCATACTCCAGAATTGGTCTTACCAATGCCTTGTACAATTTTAACATTACTTCCCTGCTCCTATATTCAATGCTCTGATTTATAAAGGCCAGCACACCAAAGGCTTTCTTTACCACACTATCTACATGCGATTCCACCTTCAGGGAACAATGCACAGTTATTCCTAGATCCCTCTGTTCCACAGCATTCCTCAATTCCCTACCATTTACCATGTACGTCCTATTTTGATTTGTCCTGCCAAGATGTAGCACTTCACACTTATCAGCATTAAACTCCATCTGCCATCTTTCAGCCCACTTTTCCAAATGGCCCAAATCTCTCTGTAGACTTTGAAAATCTACTTCATTATCCACAACACCACCTAGCTTAGTATCATCTGCATACTTACTTATCCAATTGTCCACCCCATCATCCAGATCATTGATGTACATGACAAACAACAGTGGACCCAACACAGATCCCTGAGGCACCCCACTGGTCACCGGCTTCCAACCTGACAAACAGCCATCCACCATTACTCTCTGACATCTCCCATTCAGCCAGTGTTGAATCCATCTTGCTACTCCACCATTAACACCCAAAGATTGAACCTTCTTAACCAACCTTCCATGGGGAACGTTGTCAAAGGCCTTACTGAAATCCATATAGACAACATCCACTGTTTTACCCTCATCAATTTCCCTAGTTACTGCTTCAAAAAATTCAAGAAGGTTTGTCAAACATGACCTTCCAGGCACAAATCCATGTTGACTGTTCCTGATCAGACCCTGTTTATCCAGATGCTTATATATATTATCTCTAAGTATCCTTTCCATTAATTTGCCCACCACTGACGTCAAACTAATAGGTCTATAATTGCTAGGTTTATTCTTTTTACCCTTTTTAAACAATGGAACAACATGCGCAGTACGGCAATCCTCCGGCACTATTCCCGTTTCTAATGACATTTGAAATATTTCTGTCATAGCTCCTGCTATTTCTACACTAACTTCCCTCAATGTCCTAGGGAATATCCTGTCAGGACCTGGAGACTTATCCACTTTTATATTATACTTGTCTAAACAGTTCACATGTTTTGACCCATCAACAGCAACAGTATTACATATCATGACAGAGAGTCACGTGTTGCTGTGAGTGACTAATCTGATTACACGCATTCCCCATCAACAAGTCAGGTGAAGGGAACAGGGTCCACATTACTGCACAAATACATATTAAACCCCCGAAAGTGGCTTATTTTACATCAGCATTTCCTGCTCAATCAACGAGCTCTATGATCAAAGCTGCAATAGTAATTGCCGGTTACATTAGAAACAAATTTTTCATATAATAACAGAATGCAAAATAATACCAAAACAGCCGTGGTTACAGTTTAGTTTAGTGATGCAGCACGGAAACTGGCCCTTCGGCCCATCCGATTACAAGCGGCCCATCGATCATCCCGTACACTAGCACTATCCTACACACTAGGGTGAATTTACAATTCTGACAGAAGCCAATTAACACACACACCTGTATGTCTTTGGAGTGTGGAAGGAAACCGTCGCACCCGGTGGAAGCCCATACACAAACAGACAGCACCCGTAGTCGGGATTGAACCCGTGTCTCTGGCGCTGTGAGGCAGCAGCTCTACCGCTGCGCCACTGTGCCGCCCACATTCCAGTGGGATGTATTTCAGGCGGGTCATTCTCATCAGTTCTAAACATTCTCCATATCTCTCTGTCTGCAGCTGTAGATGATAGACATGGCCCCAGTTCCCTCGCAGAGAGTTGGTCTTCTCACAGATGCATCTCCGCTTCTTCACCTTGGTGAAGATTACTGGGAATAAGACAAGTGACAGGTTCTCAGACGCGTTCCCACTTTCCCCACACTGGAAGTTTCCCGTCCTGGAGAGTAACGTCCTTCCCAGACACTCGCTGCCAGGCACAATCTAATGAAGTCGCTGACTTTCCAGTTCGCATTGATACCAAAGTAGATGCATTGGAGTGTTTTGCAGCTGAATGAGAACTGGGTTATTGTTGCTTGTCAGGAAGTTCTGAGGGACACAAAGGGGCTGGTGGAATCATTGATAGACACAAAACGCTGCAGTAACTCAGCGGGACTGGCAGCATCCCTATGGAAGCGCAAGGTGTGAAAACGAAATATCAAAGAGGACGCTACTGAAGGGAAATGTAGAATGGGTCATTGTTAGCCGAGGGGAAGGTGGAGGAGGCCTAGGACAGAAAAGTCAGTGTGGGAATGGTAGGGGCAGTTACAGTAATTCGCAAACAGGAGGTCACGTGGGACTAGGCGGACAAACGGATAGCTCCAAGGAAACTGCCATCAGTTCGAGTAGACTTAGCGCACGGTTTGGCGTTATGTTTCTTCAAAGTATGAAGCCCAGCACGACGTGAACTGACGGGATGGATATTGGTGCAGAGCGGTTAATGGGCGCCTTTGGCAACAGCGAGCACCTTCTCTGCGGTCTCCATCAAGAGGTTCAGCGCTTCACTTAGTATCATGTAGGTCATCAGAGATGATGACCCGGCTCCAAATACGGAGCCAATGACTGGGGCAAAGTGAAGACCGGCTTCCACGGCTGAAACACCAATGGCGACTGCACCTAAACCCAACTCTACTATTACTTCTGCAGTTATTTCTCCCAGCAGGGGTGATCGTGCTGCGGCTTTCAGCTCTTCCACGGATGTGCAGGTTCTGTCAGCCAATCTGCCGAGAGCAGCATCATTCAGACACAGGCATTTACGGAAATAGATTATCGCTCCAATCAATACCCCAATGCTGCAGGCGGCAGAGAGACCCGGGACCGCTGTGCTTTACCACAGATTTCTTTATATGTGGTAAACCATCTGCAAGGGCTTCCATTAACCGAGGGAAATCATACATAATCTGATTAAAACTGGATATCAGGAACACATTGGGATCAGGGATCCCGGCCTTTCCCAACCCACTGACGCAGTCGCTCCGGATCTTTCCCATTTCTGATTCTTCATCAAATTTTTTCCGTTCCAGTTGCACAGAATAAAGGTCAGCGTCAATCTTAGAGCGAACAAAATAGAACTTCTTCCCCAGCCGCTTAATCTCCGTGGCAAGTTTTGCATCATTCTCTTTGAATCGAGTAGCTGACACTATGATGAAGAAATCGTATTTTTTAAATTGCATTTCCTTCAGGTAGGAAGTAGCGGGGAATCGTGGCGTTCCGATCCCCGGCAGGTCCCAGTAGCGGACATTGGGCAGATTGGGATGTGGGTATCCGGTTGGCTCCATTGTAGTTTCCGTGGTCCCAACCGCAGCCGCTCCCTTATCTTCGCTACAAAGCCCTCTCATGGCGTTGATGAGGGTGGATTTTCCTGCACCAGTCTCTCCCGTCACAGCGATGTTCAACTCGGTATTGTCCAGTTCTTTCAACTTCTTCTCTAGCAGATGTTTAACATTTCCCACGCCACCCGTTTCAAAGTCGCGCTTCAGTTTGCTGAGCTCTTCGTGTGTGAAGTATGTGGGGGTCTCAGACTGAGCCACCTGTTGGCTGAAAGGAAACATGTTCGGTGATAGTTTCCAGTTGAAATGAAACCAACTGAAGTAAAGGACAAGCACCTTCTCTCCCTTTCCCTCTTCTCTTCCCATTGCTCCACCTGGATACACACCATTTGTCCCACAATCCCGCCCTTTCCCCCTCCCCCATCACCTCCCACCTATATCCATACCTCCGGCTTCCCACTTCACGGCTCTTCTCTTGTCACAGGAGAAGATTTAGGCCATTCGGCCCATCTATCCCACGAGTTCTCCTTCTCTCAGTCTTTTCATCACTGGCCTCCCTTCAATCATCACCCCCCATCCCCCACCCCCCCAATATTTATCAACCTATCACTTTCCTGACTTGGTCCTGCCCCCAATCCTCATCCAGCCTCCTCCCTCCAATCACAATCAGAGTGAAGAAGGGTCCCGCCCCGAAACGCCACCTGTCCCCCAGAGATGCTGCCTGACCCGCTGAGTTACTCCAGCGCTGTGCTTGAGGTGAGGGACGAGAGGTGGAGAAGTAACATTGTGTGATGTATCCGGACATACCTGGAGCTGGCATTTCCCATTCTCCTTCTCTGTCTGTCCTTGTCTCGCCTGTGTGATGATCCAGTGGTCCCAGCACTGCCCGGGGGGAAGAGGTCTGGGCACCGGGGCTCCTCCTTGTCTTCAGTTGTGTGTGTTCTCCTAGAGGAAAGCAGAGAGGTTGCTGGCGGTTCTTTCTGTAACAGAGGTTTATGTAAGGCTGCAAAGTATATCCCTCTTAATCAATATACATCCTTTGGCCCAACTGGTCCATGCCAACACAATGCCCCATCTAAGATCATACCACTTGTTCACAATTGGCCCATACCTTTATCATCCTTTCCTGTCCATGCCACTGACCTAATGTCTATCAGATGTTGTTATCGTACCTGCTTCAATTAGTTCCTCTGGTAGCTCGTTGCACAGACCCGCCACCCTTTGAGTAAAAGATTTGCCCCTCATGTTCCAATGGAATCTTTCCTCCCTCACTTTAACCCTAAGTCTCGGGTAAGAGACTGTGGATTCACCCTCAATTTCCCTCATGATGTTATACGCTTCTTTCAGATCACCCCTCATCCTCCTGCGCTCCAAGGAATAAAGTCTTAGTCTGCCCAACCTCTCCCTAGAGCTCAAGACTTTGAGTCATGGAAACATTCCCGGTAAATCCTCTCTGCGCTCTTTCCAGCTTAATTCTGTTCAGTTCAGTTTAATTTATTATCATGTGTACCGAGGTAGAGTGAAAAGCTCTTGTTGTGTGCTATCCAGTCAGCGGAAAGACAATCCATTATTGCAATTGAGCCATTTACAATGTACAGATACACGATAAGGGAATAACGTCTAGTGCAAGGTAAAGTCAGTAAAGTCTGATCAAAGATAGTCAGTGGGCCCCGGGAGAGGTAGATAGTAGTTCAGGACTGCGCTCTAGTTGTGTTGGGATAAAACCCTGTGACAGTAACTTGCTTTGAATCTCCCAGTGATTCTCAGGAACAAGTTTTTAGACTTTAAAATTAACCTACGAACATTCCTCTCACCTTCGCTCCCCCATCCTCCACCCTGGTTGTTTCATCAGCTCCATAGTTCACATTGTTTCCTTTCAGATCACACCTTTCCCGGCACACAATGGGCACCGTCCTGCCTGAGCTCATTTGTTATCAGCCTGATATGTCCTGGTCTTTTCTCACCTCCAACTCTTCACCTCCCCCCCCAACCCCCCTCCAGTTCCCTCCCCCACCTCCCACTCTCAGTCTGAAGCAGGGTTCCGACTTCTGAAACGTCACCCATTCCTTTTCTCCACACATGCTGCCTGACCCGCTGGGTAACCCCATCACTTTGTGTCTATTTTTGGTTTAAACCTAATCTGCAGCACTTTGTTTCTGCCTCCCTAAATCCTGCTTGTGTAAACACAGTTTCTGGGAAACACCTATCCTTTATCGGACAACATTTACTTTCTCTGCTGCAGCTTAATTTCCACTCAAATGTTGCAGTTCATGTGGAACTAAAGACGGGAATATCACAATAAGAAACGCGCCCATATTGTGCCCCCCCCCTCCCCCCCCTCCGTGCTATATTCAGCCCATTGCCAGTGACCCCCCCCCCCCCCCCCCCCCCCCCCACACACACACACACACACACACAACACACACACACACACACAGAAACATAGAAATTAGGTGCAGGAGTAGGCCATTCGGCGCTTCGAGCATGCTCCGCCATTCAATATGATCATGGCTGATCATCCAACTCAGTATCCCGTACCTGCCTTCTCTCCATACCCTCTGATCCCCTTATCCACAAGGGCCACATCTAACTCCCTCTTAAATATAGCCAATGAACTGGCCTCAACTACCCTCTGTGGCAGAGAGTTCCAGAGACTCACCACTCTGTGTGAAAAATGACTTTCTCATCTCAGTCTTAAAGGATTTCCCCCTTATCCTTATGCTGTGACCCCTTGTCCTGGACTTCCCCAACATTGGGAACAATCTTCCTGCATCAAGCCTGTCCAACCTCTTAAGAATTTTGTAAGTTTCTATAAGATCCCCTCTCAATCTCCTATATTCTAGAGAGTACAATCCAGTCTTTCTTCATAAGACAGTTCTGACATCCCAGGAATCAGTCTGGTGAACCTTCTCTGCACTCCCTCTATGGCAATAATGTCCTTCCTCAGATTTGGAGATCAGAACTCTACGCAATACTCCAGGTGTGGTCTCACCAAGACCCTGTACAACTGAACTAGAACCTCCCTGCTCCTATACTCAAATCCTTTTGCTATGAAAGCTAACATACCATTCGCTTTATTCACAGCCTGCTGCACCTGCATGCCTACTTTCAATGACTGGTGTACCATGACACCCAGGTCTCGCTGCATCTCCCCATTTCCTAATCGACCATCATTTAGATAATAGTCTGCTTTCCTGTTTTTGCCACCAAAGTGGATAACCTCACATTTATCCACATTATACTGCATCTGCCAAACATTTGCCCACTCACCCAGCCTATCCAAGTCACCTTGCAGTCTCCTAGCCCTCCTCACAGCTAACACTGCCCCCCAGCTTAATGTCATCCGCAAACTTGGAAATATTGCCTTCAATTCCTTCATCCAGATCATTAATATATATCGTAAATATCTGAGGTACCACCACTGAGCCTTGCGGTACCCCACTAGTCACTGCCTGCCATTGTGAAAATGACCCGTTTACTCCTACTCTTTGCTTCCTGTTTGCCAGCCAGTTCACTATCCACTTCAATACTGAACCCCCAATGCCGTATGCTTTAAGTTTGTATACTAATCTCTCATGTGGGACCTTGTCGAAAGCCTTCTGGAAGTCCAGATACACCACATCCACTGGTTCTCCACTATCCACGTTATTAGTTACATCCTTGGAAAATTCCACAAGATTCGTCAGACATGATTTACCTTTCGTAAATCCATGCTGACTTTGTCCAATGATTTCACCATTTTCCAAATGTGCTGCTATCCCATCTTTAATTACTGACTAGCAGTTTCCCCACTACCGATGTTAGACTAACTGGTCTGTAATTCCCCGTTTTCTCTCTCTCTCCTTTCTTAAAAAGAGGGGTTACGTTTGCTACCCGCCAATCCTCAGGAACTACTCCAGAATCCAAAGAGTTTTGAAAGATTATCACTAACGCATCCACTATTTCCGGAGCTTCTTCCTTAAGTACTCTGGGATGCAGCCTATCTGGCCCTGGGGATTTATCGGCCTTTAATGCATTCAATTTACCCAACACCACTTCCCGACTAACCTGGATTTCACTCAATTCCTCCTTTGACCCACGGTCCCCTGCTATTTCCGGCAGATTATTTATGTCTTCCCTAGTGAAGACGGAACCAAAGTAGTTATTCAATTGGTCCGCCATATCCTTGTTCCCCATGATCAACTCACCTGTTTCTGACTGCAAGGGACCTACATTTGTTTTAACTAACACACAACACACACACACATAAACACACACACATAAACAAACACACACACACACACACACACACACACACACACACACACACACACACACACACACACACACACACACACACACGATGCTGAACTATTATCTACCTCTTTGATGACCATCGGGCTATCCTTGATCGGACTTTCCTGGCTTTACCTTGCACTAAACGTTTTTCCCTTACACTGTAAATGGCTCGATTGTATCGTGTATTGCCTTTCTGCTGACTGGATAGCACGCAACAAAACTCTTTTCACTCTTCCTCGGTACATGTGGCAATAAATTTAACCACACACACACACACACACACACACACACACACACACACACACACTGTGACACGCACACACACAGACACACACACACACTGTCATGAGCCATGATCTCAGAGTCCTCGCTGCCCAGCGACCCTAAAACAAAGCGCGGTGTTTTTCAATTTGCATCCGACCTCGATGTCAAATGTGCATTTTTAAGGATAAGGGGGAAATCTTTTAGGACCGAGATGAGAAGAACATTTTTCACACAGAGAGTGGTGAGTCTCTGGCATTCTCTGCCACAGAATGTAGTTGAGGCCAGTTCATTGGCTATATTTAAGAGGGAGTTAGATGTGGCCCTTGTGGCTAAAGGGATCAGGGGGTATGGAGAGAAGGAAGGTACAGGATACTGAGTTGGATGATCAGCCATGATCATATTGAATGGCGGTGCCGGCTCGAAGGGCCAAATGGCCTACTCCTGCACCTATTTTCTATGTTTCTATGATTGGACAATTACTACTTAGAAATTTTGAAGTTTTTGTCATATTTAAACAAAATGTGCTTGTTTTGTTCTTGATGAGTTTCAGGTATGATTTATATAATATTTGTTCACACTATGTTAAAAATTCAGGTAGTTCTGCGAGTTGGGTCACGAACCTGAACCAAAATGCTCCTCGGCCCACAACCTATATCTCTAAGTTATCAAATCTGAGTGAAGTGTTTCAGCTCGAAGATCCATCGGCTGCCTGGGCTGCTGAACGTTTCCAGCGTTTGATGTTATTTTTATTTCAGATCTCCAGTGCACTTGGTTTTCATTAACGGGATGAATTGAAGTGAGAGTTGGCAAAAGTACGGCGTGGAATCGTGTTCACTGGGTTTGATCGACCAGGGCAGCTGTGTGTGTGTGTGTGTGTGTCTATCTGTGAATGAGTGTGTGTTTGTGTGTGAGTGAGTGTGTGTTTGTGTGTGTGAGTGTGTGTGTGTGTGAGCCGGCCCGCACGTGCGTGTGTGTGTTTTGTTATCTTGCTATACCTTGCATGTCTGAACAGGAAACAACTTTCTTTTCTCCAGGGCAGCAGTTGTGTGTGCGTGTGTGCGTGTGTGTGTGTGTGTGTGTGTGTGTGTGTGTTTGTGAGTGAATCTGTGAGTGTGTGTGTGTGTATCTGTGAGTGAGTGTGTGTGGGTGTGTGTATCTGTGAGTGAGTGAGTGTGTATGTGTATCTGTGTGATTGAGTGTGCGTGTGTGTGTGTGCGCGTGTGTGTGTGCGCGTGCGCGTGCGCGTGTGCGTGTGTGTGTGTGTTGTTATCTTGCTAAACCTTGCTTATCTGTGCAGGAAACACCCTTGCTTTCTCGGAAATATTTGTTTTCTGGGTTGCAGTTTCGTTTCCACTTCCAAGTCGCACTTTAAGTGGAAAAAAAGACGTAGGCTGTGGGACGTGGAGCTTTTTCGTTCAGGATCTTGACCCACCTCACAGAACTACCTACATTTTTTAACATATTGTGTAAAAATATTATATAAATCGTACCTGAAACTCATCAAGAACAAAACCTGCACATTTTGTTTAAATATGACAAAAACTTCAAATTTTCCGAGTAGTAATTGTCCAATCAATGTACGTTTGACATTGATGTCGGACACAAATTGACCAATCGCACGTTTAGTTTTATGGTCGCTAGGCAGCGAGGACCCTGGGATCATGGCTGCCTCCTCATCAAAACAATAACAAGGTTTCCAAGGAATAAAGGTAATGCTAACCTTGTTGATAATTTTGTTTTTCAATTGATTTATCTTTATAAACTTTGGATGTGAACTGTTAAGTAAAAATGATAAATAACAACTGTACAGCAAGGGTTAGGAGTAGGGTTAGGGTCAGGGTTAGTGTCAGGGTTAGGGTTAGGGTCAGGGTCAGTGTTAGGGTCAGGGTCAGTCAGTCGGGCTTGTCGGTAGGCCGATGGATGCTGTGGAGGATCGTTTGGGCTGTCGGCCCGCTAGTGGATGCTGTGAAGGGTCGGTCGGGCTGTCGGAAGGCCGGTGAGTGCTGCAAAGGGGCGGTCGGGCAGTTGGTAGGCCGGTGGGTGTTGTGAGTGGTCGGACAGCCGGTGAGTGCAGTGAGGGGTCGGTCGGGCAGTCGGCTGGCCGGTGTTGCAGCGAGTGAGTGGGCGGACTGATGGAGCCGGCACTATGGGGGTGCTGAAGGCGGCCCGGACGGCGTGCAGCGCAGTGCTGCTCCCCACCATCATCACCATGATGATGATCCAGAAGGGCATGCTGGCCGAGGTGGACTCGCTGCAGGGCCACACGTACGGAGCTCGCAGCCAGTTCCAAAGCAGCTCCAGCTCCAGCTGTGGGCAGCTCTGGTAGGGGGGTGAGTTAGGGTTAGAGTTATGCATTTTCCTCTCAGTGGAAGATGCCTTAACCTTCACCCAGCCTGGCACTGCCCCAGTCCCATTATGGCCGTGTCCATACACTGGCAGTCAGTGGGGTTCAGTAAACGGGGGAACCCAGAGGAACTGCCCTCACGCATTAATCAGGCTGGTTCAGGAGCCAGACCTCTGCGGCACTCTCATTCAAAAAACACACACAATTATATAAATTATATTATTTTTTCATAATATAATTGTACAAAATTACATATGGTTACAGTCCTATTCACAAGAAGGTATAATAATATAGAGTTTAAATGGACTGCAACACGGTTATAGGCTCCTCATGGTGTAATATGGTCATTGGTCACTAGATGGCGCTTACTTTTTTGATCTCATTTTCTAATGAGTTTAATTAATTAATGTGCAACTTGGCACTGATGAGATGACTTCCTTCTCAATTATACTTTATCTAAATTGTGCAAAATTTCATGTAGTTCAGAGACATGGGTCACGAATGTTGATTTCTAGACACATTTGTGATGCTCGGCCCACAGCCTATCTTAAAGAAATGCAACTCTCTCTCTCTGAAACCAGCGAATCACCAGCCCACGACTGCTCAAAGCGGATAGGGGCGTTAGGGACGACACTGTAAACCCGGTGACCATGCACGGGTCACGCATGGCCCAGTCTGAGTGTTAATAAGGGTGCACACCCTTACAAACTCCCCGCACGCCAGTCGGCTGCCCCCTGTGGAAGAGGCATTGGTTCCCACATTGAAGTTCCTTAGAACCCTGTAATCTTTTATCCTGACGTGTTTCAAAGGAGAGAAGCATAGCAGAGTGTGAAGCCGAGAGATGTAAAACTCCACAGGTCGGCACAGTCTGAAACCTGAAGTCATTTTCTGCCCGGTCATCAATGACAAGTTACTGTCTCCTTTAAACTGATGTCATTGAACATCAAACAGCACAGAACATAGAAGCATAGAAACATAGATACATAGAAAATAGGTGCAGGAGTAGGCCATTCGGCCGTTCGAGCCTGCACCGCCATTCAATATGATCATGGCTGATCATCCAGCTTAGTATCCCGTACCTGCCTTCTCTCCATACCCCCTGATCCCTTTAGCCACAAGGGCCACATCTAACTCCCTCTTAAATATAGCCAATGAACTGGCCTCAACTACCTTCTGTGGCAGAGAAGTCCACAGACTCACCACTCTGTGTGAAAAATGTTTTTCTCATCTCGGTCCTGAAAGATTTCCCCCTTATCCTTAAACTATGACCCCCTGTTCTGGACTTCCCCCAACATCGGGAACAATCTTCCTGAATCTAGCCTGTCCAACACCTTAAGAATGTTGTACGTTTCTATAAGATCCCCCCTCAATCTTCTAAATTCTAGAGAGTACAAGCCGAGTCCTGCCATCCCAGGAATCAGTCTGGTGAACCTTCTCTGTACTCCCTCTATGGCAAGAATGTCTTTCCTTATATTTGGAGACCAAAACTGTACGCAATACTCCAGGTGTGGTCTCACCAAGACCCTGTACAACTGCAGTTGGACCTCCCTGCTCCTATACTCAAATCCTTTTGCTATGAATGCTAACATAGCATTCGCTTTTTTCACTGCCTGCTGCACCTGCATGCCTACTTTCAATGACTGGTGTACCATGACACCCAGGTCTCGTTGCATCTCCCCTTTTCCTAATCGGCCACCATTCAGATAATAGTCTACTTTCCTGTTTTTGCCACCAAAGTGGATAAACTCACATTTATCCACATTATATTGCATCTGCCATGCATTTGCCCACTCACCCAGCCTATCCAAGTCACCTTGCAGCCTCCTAGCATCCTCCTCACAGCTAACACTGCCCCGCCAGCTTCGTGTCATCCGCAAAATTGGAGATGTTGCCTTCAATTCCCTCGTCCAAATCATTAATATATATATATTGTAAATAGATGGGGTCCCAGCACTGAGCCTTGTGATACCCCACTAGTCACTGCCTGCCATTCTGAAAAGGACCCGTTTACTCCTACTCTTTGTCAAAAGCCTTCTGAAAGTCCAGATATAACACATCCACAGGTTCTCCCTTATCCACTCTACTAGTTACATCCTCAAAAAATTCTCTAAGATTCGTCAGGCATGATTTACCTTTCATAAATCAATGCTGAGTTTGTCCAATGATTTCACCACTTTCCAAATGTGCTGCTATCCCATCTTTAATAACTGACTCTGGCAGTTTCCCCACTACCGATGTTAGACTAACTGGCCTGTAATTCCCCGTTTTCTCTCTCCCTCCCTTTTTAAAAAGTGGGGTTACATTAGCTACCCTCCAATCCTCAGGAACTACTCCAGAATCTAAAGAGTTTTGAAAAATTATCACTAATGCATCCTCTATTTCCGGGGCTATTTCCTTAAGTACTCTGGGATGCAGCCTATCTGGCCGTGGGGATTTATCGGCCTTTAATCCATTCAATTTACCTAACAGCACTTCCCGGCTAACCTGGATTTTACTCAGTTAGCTCACCTCGCTCCATTCCTACTCTCACTGTCGCGTGGCACAGACAGTAATCCTGAGATTGTTACCTTTGCTCTTTTTCGTTATTCTTTTTCTACCTATGTCAATGGTACCTATATGTACCACGACCTCGGGCTCCTCTTCCTCCCATTTCAGGATATCTTGGACATGTTCAGACACATCCCAGACCCTGGCACCTGAGATGCAAACTACCATCCGGGTCTCCTGACTGCATCCACAGAATCGCCTATCTGACCCCCTAACTATAGAGTCCCTTATTACTACTGCCCTCCTCTTCTTTTCCTTACCCTTCTGAGCAACAGGGCCGGCCGCTGTTGCTACCCCCAGGTAGGCTGTGCCCCCCAACAGTACTCAAACAGGAGTACTTATTGCCAAGGTGTACAGCCACCGGGGTACTCTCTAGTCCCTGCCTCTGTCCCTTGCCCCTCCTAAACGTGACCCACTTGTCTGCCTCCCGTGGTTTTGGAGTGACCACCTCTCTGTAACTCCTCTCTATGACCTCCTCACTCTCCCTGACCAAACGCAGGTCATCAAGCTGCTGCTCCAGGTTCCTAATACGGTCCCTTCAGAGCCCCATCTTGATGCACCTGGCACAGATGTGGACGTCTGGAAGGCTACCAGACTCCATGACCTCCCACATCAGACATCCAGAACAGTAAACTGCCCTGGCCCTCATACTCCCCCCTTACGCTGGCTACAATACAAAGTACAATACAATACAAACTGCTGGAAGAAATCAGCAGAGATCTGACTCCCAATCAGCTCCCATCCAGAGGGAAAGGTTTTGATCGTCTACCCTATCTATGTCTCTCGTGATTTGAAATGATTCCATCAAGTTTAGAGAAACGGAGCAGAAAGTGGCCCCTCGGCCCACCGTGTCCGCACCGACCAGCGATCCACACACATTAACACTATCCTGCACACACAGAGGCCAATTTTAAATGTATACCAAGCAAATTAACCTACAAACTTGTACGTATTTGGAGCGTAGAAGGTTACTGAAGATTTCTGAGAAAAAGTCACGGGGAGAACATACAAACTGCGTACAGGCAGTACCCATAGTCAGGATTGAACCCGGGTCTCTGGTGCTGTAAGGCAGTTGTTCAACCACTACGCCACCGTGACGCCCAGGTACGGAATTCTTAGACTGTGGCCCCTGGTTCTGGAACTGTCTTCACCCAGAGAGTTGTGAATCTGTGGAATTTTCTGGCACAGAAGGTAGTGGAGGCCAATTCACCGGATGTTTTCAAGAGAGTTCGATTTAGCTCTTAGAAACATTGAAACACAGAAAAAAATATGTGAAGCAGTGGGCCGTTCGACCCTCCGAGCCAGCGCAGCCATTCAATATGATCATGGCTGATCATCTAAAGTCAGTACCCCATTCCTGTTTTCTTCCCATATCCCTTGATTCCTTTAGCCCTAAGAGCTAAATCTAACTCTCTCTTGAAAATTAAAACAGAACCAATGACTGGGACAATGTATTAAACCAGTGGTTCTTAACCTGGGGTTCATGACCCCCATAGGGGTCATTTAGGGTTTTTCCGGGGGTTATGAAGGGGTCATAAATTACATATCAATTTGTTGAGGTCATTTTTAGGTACCTATCAAAGGTACATACCGCACACAGTACTTTGTTCGCGTAGGCGCGTACGTATACCCACACGAACTGTGTGAAGTGAACCATGTCTGCCAATAAGCGCACGTATAGTGAAGCATTTCTCAAGTCCGGCTTCACTGACATTGTTCAAACATCCGTGGTCAAGCCGCAATGTGTTATCTGTGCCATGGTTTTGAGCCACGAGAGCATGAAGCCCAGGAAACTGAAGATCCATTTGGAGTCTTGTCACAGCGACCTGGCGGCGAAGGGCGTGGACTATTTCAAACGAAAAGAAGCCGCACTCAAGGGTTCCCGCAGCGATTCGACCGGTCACTGCGCTCATCTACATGAAGCAGCGCTGGGGGCTTCATACCGGATTGTTTATCGAGTCGCACAGACTAAGAAACCTCACACCATCGGTGAACAGCTTATCAAGCCATGCCTTCTCGAAGCAGCAACATTAGTGCTGGGGGATCAGCAGTCAAACAAGTTCAGGCAGATTTCCCTATCGAATGACACAGTCAAAAGTCGAATCTCGGATAGGAGTAATGATATTCTGCTGCAAGAAGTGAGCGCTGTGAAGAGCAGACCAGTGTATTCACTGCAACTGGTGAGTCACAGATGTTGCCTCGTTCCCAACTGCTAGTCTACATTCGTTACCTCGATGGAGAAGGGGGAGTACCTGTTTTCGGAGCCATTGGCTATTACCACTTGCGTAAAAGATGTGTTCAGAATGTTGGAAGCCTTCCTCATCAAACATGAACTTGGCTGGGACGCCTTGTTGGGGTGTGTACAGATGGGGCACCTTCCATGGTCGGATGCAGATCTGGCTTCAAAGCTTTCATGAAGAATGTCAATCCCCATGTCTCCTTCACCCACTGCATGACACATCACCATGCTTTAGCGATGAAGACTCTCCCCCTTGCTCTTCGAGAAGTGCTTTCAGATGTGGTGAAGATTGTGAACCACATTCGAGGGAGTGCAACAAACACAAGAATCCTCAAGCGATGTGTGAAGAAATGGGCGCCGATTTCACTGTTCTGATATTCCACACAGACGTGCGTTGGCTTTCGTGTGGTAAAGTTCTCTTCTTCTTTTGTGTGGCGTGCACAGCCTAAAGTTGTTGGACAACTTGTTCTATTTGATCTTCCATTTGTGCACGTCGAGTTGATTGTAGTAGTCGAAACAGGGCGGGCCACGTGAAGGATGCAATCTTCCACCCCGTAAAGTTTACAATTGTGTGATTCAACTTCGAGAGGAAATAGTGCTGTTCTTGGAGAGAGGGTGTACCGAGAAGGAGAATCAGCTTCATGAACAGATGTAGGATGAACTGCTCATGATGAAGGTTGCTTACTTGGCTGACTCCCTTTGCAGAGGTGAATTCCGTGAACCTGTCACTTCAAGGAAACGTCCCAATGCTACACATGGCTCGTGACAAAGTGGCAGCGTTCAGGAGGAACCTTTACTAGAGAAGAGTCCAGGACGATGACACGACTATCTTCCCTGAGATGTTGACTCTCCCGGATGCTACGCCAGATGCTGAATGCCACTTCCACAAGGAGATCTCAACCCACCTTCTGGCAATTAGTGAAGCCATCGAACGTTACTTCCCCGGACTGGACGATCGCTCTCGTGAGGAGTGGATCATCCTTTTCCTTTGAAGACGATACCATCAGCAATACTGACGTGGCTGCAAAGGTTGAATTTTATCAAATTGATCTGTCCTGTTCATTCGAAGAGGGCCCTGACCCTATTGGTCCAGTCCGCCTCAACCTATCGCTGTGAGGCAGGATTCTCAACAATGGTAACTCTGAAGACAAAGGCACGCAATAGGCTTGTGATCGATGCTGACATGAGGTGCCGCGTGTCGAGCATCTGTCCTCGTTTTGACCGCATGATGGCAGTGAAGCAATTTCAGCCATCCCACTCACTGAGTATTGGCAGACATGTTTTAATAAATCGGGCTGGGTTTTTTCAATTTTTGTTTCGGGGGTCACGGTACTGAGCAAGAATGCCTGAAGGGGTCGTGGGGCCAAAAAGGTTAAGAACCACTGTATTAAATGGCTTCAACGACTGAAACAGCAAAGAGAGCTGCACCCAAACCCATCCCTACTACTTGTGCAGTTATTTCACACGGCAGGGTTGATTTTAGACAATAAACAATAGACATTAGACAATAGACAACAGGTGCAGGAGTAGGCCATTCGGCCCTTCGTGCCAGCACTGCCATTTAATGTGATCATGGCTGATCATCCCCAATCAGTACCCCATTCCTGCCTTCTCCCCATATCTAGCTCTCTCTTGAAAACATCCAGAGAACTGCACTCTGAGGCAGAGAAATCCACACTCACAATCTCCGTGATAAAAGGTTTTTCCTCGTCTCCGTTCTAAATGGCTTACCCCTTATTCTTAAAATGTGGCCCTTGGTTCTGGACTCCTCCAACATCAGGAACATGTTTTCTGCCTCTAGCATGTCCAAACCCTTAATAATCGGATATGTATCAATGAAAACATCCTCTCATCCTTCTAAACTCCAGAGTGTACAAGCCCAGCCGCTCCATTCTCTCAGCATATGACAGTCCCGCCATCCCGGGAATTTCCTTGTAAACCTATGCTGCACTCCCTCAATAGCAAGAATGTCCTTCCTCAAATTAGGGGACAAAAACTGCACACAATACTCCAGGTGTGGTCTCACTAGGGCCTCATACAACTGCAGAAGGACCTCTTTGCTCCTATACTCAACTCCTCTTGTTATAAAGGCCAATATGCCGTTTGCTTTTTTCGCTCCCTGCTGTACCTGCATGCTTACTTTCATTGACTGACAAGGACCCTCAGATCCCGATGTACTTCCCCTTTTCCCAACTTGACACCATTTATACAGTAATCTGTACCTTTCTGCTCTTCCACGGATGTACCTCTTCTCTCGGCCAATCTGCGGAGAGCAGCATCATTCAGACACAGGCATTTACGGAAATAGATTATCGCTCCAATCAATATCCCCATGTCACAGGCGGCAGAGAGACCCGGGACCAGGATCACCCCAACTCCTCCCGATATGATCGCCAACATCCAGATACGTTTCTTAAACATCTTACCTTTCTTCTGAATAAGCTCCACACTGAGGTTGTGAAGGGCCAGAGCAAAGACAGGGTTCCTTATATTCAAGGGCTTCCATTAACCGAGGGAAATCATACAGATTCTTCATGAAACTGGATATCAGGAACACGGTGGGATTTGGGATCCCGGCCTTTTCCAACTGACTGAAGCAGTCACTCCGGATCTTTTTCATTTCTGCATTTTCATCAAATTTCTTCTGTTGCTGCTGCATTGAATAAATGTCAGCGTCAAGCTTAGAGCGAACAAAATAGAACTTCTTCCCAAGCTGCTTAACCTCCTTGGCAAGATTTGCATCATTCTCTTTGAATCGAGTAGCTGACACTATGATGAAGAAATCGTATTTTTTTAATTGCATTTCATTCAGATAGGAACCCGCGGTGAATCGTGTAGATCCGATCCCCGGCAGGTCCCAGTAGCAGACATTGGGCAGATTGGGATGTGGGTATCTCGTTGGCTCCATTGTAGTTTCCGTGGTCCCAACCGCAGCCGCTCCCTTATCTTCGCTACAAAGCCCTCTCATGGCGTTGATGAAGGTGGATTTTCCTGCACCCGTGTCTCCCGTCATGGCGATGTTCAGCTCGGTATTGTGCAGTTCATTCACCTTCTCCAGCAGATGTTTAACCGTTCCCAAACCACCCGTTCCAAATTCGGGGTTCAGTTTGCTGAGCCCTTCCTGTGTGAAGTATTTGGGGGTCTCAGACTGAGCTGCCTGTTGGCTGAAAGGAAACATGTTCGGTGAAAGTTTCCAGTTGACATGAAAGCAACTGAAATTAAGGACAAGCACCTTCTCTCCCTTTCCCTCTTCTCTTCCCATTGCTCCACCTGGATACACACCGTTTATCCCACAATCCCGCCCTTTCCCCCTTCCCCCATCACCTCCCACCTATATTCATTCCTCCAGCTTCCCTTTTCACACCTCTTCTCTTGGCCTAGGAGAGGAATTAGGCCATTCGGCCCATCTATCCCACGAGTTCTTCTTCTTGTAGTATTCCGGCAGTGTAGACGCAGCTAAGCGTATTTCTGCCCTCCACAGGTCAAAGTTTGAACTAGATTCTTACATACAGTCCTGTAACATGCAGGAATTGAAGAACAGCCCTGGATATCAGTTGATGTTTCTCACTGTGTCCAAACAAAGATAAAACAGAAAAAGCCTCAACTCCAAGTCCTGTCAGTCTAACAAACAATGCCTTTCTTTCTACCCTATACATTTTACATTCTAGGAAAACATGCTTAACTGTCTCCTTACTCCCACATTCACACAAGCCAGAAACATGTTTCCCTACAATGCACAAATAGTAATTTAACCCACAATGTCCTCAATCTACACAGTCTAACTGAGTCCCTACGGGACACAGATGTACAGAAACATATTTTTCTAACTTCAGGTTGTATAGAAAAGTAGTGTCTACCCCTGACTTCCTTTTCCCATCCTCTCTGCCGTTCTTTTCTTAAGCGCTCTTTAATTATTTCTCTCAGTTCCACTCTCCCCAATGATACATGGATATCTATTTCTCTTCTTAAACTCTCCTTTGCTATGAGGTCCACCTGCTCATTCCCCCTCACCCCAGCATGCCCGGGAACCCAGCAAAAAGTGATGTTACACGCAAACCCAATTCTAGAAAACACACTCAAGATTTAATTTAGAATGTCAGGACGAGCGTTAGATTTCCCTACTCTTAAAGTTTCAAGAGCAGCTGCAGAATCAGAACAGATAATGACTTCTCTAAAACTGGCTTCCTCAATCCACCATAGAGCCCATTGAATTGCCATTAATTCAGTCGTGAGAACAGAGCTTCCATCAGAAATGCGTCGGCCAATCTTCAACCAAAGCTGCTCCACATACACGCCAAACCCAACTCTCCCACTAACTGGATCTTTAGATCCATCTGTAAAAACAATCAAAGTGCTCTCACTGATTGAATTAAGATATTCCACTATTCTTGGAGTCACCTCGCGCTTATCTTTTTCCTGAAGAAAAGCAAGCTCAATAAACAGTTCAGGAAGAACCCAATAGGGCACAGGTAGCCATATTGTATGCTCTATAATACCCCCTTGTTCCAAACCCAGCTTCCTAGCCCACTGATTTATAATGGCAAAAAATGTGTTATATTTGTTACCATCATCAACCTCTTGCAACAAACACCTTGCTGGGAAGGTATCATTACACCCACAAAGTTTAGCCCAGTAATGTAACCCTAGCTTAATGCACCTTAACCATAAGGGCATTTCTCCCATTTCAACAATCAGGGCAGGGACTGGGGAAGTTCTGAAGGCTCCACAGCAAAGCCTCAAAGCCTTTGCCTGCAACACATCTAGCCTAGCCAGAACAGTTTTAGACGCAGACTCATACACAAAACACCCGTAGTCAAGAGAAGATCTGATCATGGCCTGATAAATTAGCAGCATTGTCTCCCTGTCAGCCCCCCACTCACACCCAACCAGACTTCTCATAACATTCAGAACTTTTTCACATTTCAACACAATTTTACCTACATGCACAGCCCAAGTCATACGCTCTTCAAACCAAACACCCCAAAACTTAAAAACCTTTACCTTCTCCAATAGAGACCCATACATATACAGCCCTAACTAAGGTAACTTTCTTTTAAAACTAAATACCATATATTTAGTCTTAGAGGCAGAGATTTTAAAGCCCCATGTGTTCCCCCATTCCTCTACAGACATTAACACTCTTTGAATTTGTTTTAAAACAAACTCTACATTACGACCTCTTTTCCAGATGGCCCCGTCATCTGCAAACAAAGACAGACCAAATCCTCTCTCTAATTTACAAAATATGTCGTTTATCATGATATTAAATAAAACTGGACTGATAACACTTCCCTGCGGGGTTCCATTCTCTATCTCTACAGTCTCTGATCTAACACTACCAACCATTACTTGCATTGTTTTATTCAATAAAACATCCTTAATCCAGTTGAACATTCGTCCCCTGACTCCCAAGTCAAAAATTTTAATCATTAATCCCTCCTTCCACAAAGAATCATATGCCTTCTCAATATCAAGGAATACACTCACTACTATTTCCTTGCTTCTAAATGCCCTTTTAATATCCTGATCCAAAACTGATACAGACTCCATTGCAGACCTTCCATTCCTAAAACCATTCTGTACATCAACAAATAATCCTCTGGTTTCTAAAAAATAAACTACTCTGTTGGTTACCATACTCTCCATAATTTTACAGAGCACTGCTGTGAGCGCTATAGGTCGATAAGAGCTAGGGTCAGATGCCTCTTTGCCCGGTTTTAAAATAGGGACCATGACTGCATGTTTCCATTCCTTTGGTAAGTAACCCTCTGCCCACACAGTATTAAACAAAGCTAAGATTTCATCAAGTACAATATCATCCAGATGTTTAAATAACTCATACGACAACCTATCTGTCCCCGGGGTGGTATTTGCCCCGGACATAATTGCATCCTTCAACTCTTTTATGGTAAAAAACAGATTAAAGGTATTATCATTTACTAAACTCCTCTCCAGCTTCCACTGATTAACTGCCATCAGCTCGATTCTCTTTCTACACCTCTCCACTCCCATGCTCTCTGATCTATGCACTGCTTGAAAACTGTCAACACACGTCTGCTTTTTCCTTATTGGAAACTGCTACCACCTCACCCTTCTGCAACACTGGTAACAAACTCCTTTTATATACTCCTGACATTCTACGCACAGCTGACCACAAATGCCTTACTGGAGTTTCAGGGCCTAACGTACCACAAAACTTCCTCCAACTATTCCTCTTTGCATCCTTTACAACTCGTCTTGCTACTGCCCTTAGCCGCTTGAACTCCATTGCATTGACCAAAATTGGATACTTTCTTAATTTTTGATAGGCTATATTCCTATTCCTTACAGCTTCATCACATTCTTTATTCCACCAAGGACCAGACATACGGGATCTAGGTTCCTGCTTCACAGGAACAGTACAACAAGCTGCCTCATGAATCATGAGACTAATGGAAGTATTCCAACTATCTACAGAACCCTCACTATTAACCTCTCCAACTAAACTTTGAGCCTTCTCTTGGAATTTATCCCATTTGGCCTGAGAAAAGTTATATCTAGGAACTTTCTTTTCCACTTCTCTCCTCAAATCCCTACCAAACCTACATAAAATTGGATAATGATCACTACCCAGTGTATATCTATCCAATACATCCCATTCACCAATTCTTGCTAAGTTAGATGAAGCAATTGATAAATCTATGTGGCTGCAGGTGTTTCTCACAATATTATACCTAGACTGCCTTCCATCATTTAACAATACCAACTCATACTTATCTAGAAATTCTTCAACAATAACACCATTTTTATCCCTATGATCACTACCCCATAAAGGATTATGCGCATTAAAATCTCCAATCCATATAACGGGACACCTTACCTTCTCCATTATCTCATCAAAATCTGACAATATCAAGGGTTGACAGGTGTTATAATAATTTATCACAGTAATAGAATTCTGACTGCTCCAAACCTCCACAGCCAAAACCTCAAGATTAGAATTAATGTCAACTTTCCTATACTGCAACCCAGTCATAACAAAAGTTGCACAACCCCCACCTGATCTATCAGACCTATCTAATCGCACACAATCATAACCTGGGATTACAAAATCTAGACAGGGCTTTAACCATGTCTCTTGGATACATATTAATTCTGGTGCTTCTTTAAATTCATCAACAAATCTCTTTAACTCTTGACCATTTCCAATCAGACTCCAGGCGTTCCATTGAAGTATATAAAACATTATGATGTTAATGAGGATCATCATCATCCACCTTACTGACATACTCCATACTACTAGCTCTCGACAACTGTGACCTCTCCATACACTGACTCTCCGTCATGTATTGATGCAACTTTTCTGGCGACTGCTTTACACTATGGAACCTTTCAGCTGCCCCCACCACTAACCTGAGGATATCTGACCGGTTAGCTGCTTTCTTAGCTCCTACCAGCACAACAGAAACAAAAGACAGAAATGACTCCTTATTAAAAATCAACATGTCAGGTGGAAAAGCCGACGGCAAGTTTAGCACAGTGATCTGGCTTCCAGCACCACTCTAGTCCCAGCGCTCACATCTCCACATTCTCCAGCCACTCTTTGAACTGCTGCATATGACACGTTGTTCTGATCCTTCGCTTCCTGCACTCGCTTCGCCTGAACAACGCGGTCACAACCATGAAACCATGCTACATGATCCCCATCACAGTTTGGGCACTTAGGAGCCTCTGCCTTGCAATTTTGTATTGCATGATCTCCACCGCACTTTGCGCACTTTCTTCTACCCCGACAAGACCCAGCAACATGTCCAAACCTCTGACAGTTATAGCAGTGCAACGGAGGTTTAATGTACTCCCTCACTTGATACGCCATACTCCCAAGAACCACTCTCTGTGGCAGTACTCCATCTTTGAACGTAAGCAGGACCAGCAGGTCCCCGACTCCATTCCTACTCTTAAACCTCACAACATCTGTTACCTGGGCCCCCTTAACGTTTTCTAAAATCTCCTTCTCAGACAAGCCAGCATACATCCCATACACCACTCCCTTTATTCCCTGCTGTCTTCCTCTAGGGACCAAACTCTCCACCTTGACCACCAATTTCCCCACACCCCTAACATCATTAAACTGTTTTCTGTCTTTGCAACAAACTCTTAACATCCCCTTATACAGAATCTTGGCCTGAAAATCCTTGCCTATCTGGCTCTCCAAAGCGGTGGTAATTTTTAATGGATTCACTGCTCTAAATCCTGCATCTCCTTGATTTGTTCCTTTAACTTTAAACAGCACGACGAATTATTCAATAATTCCAATTCTTCTAACTTTATTTCCGTCGTCTTCTGACATTTCGGGTCTTTCGCTCGATGCCTCTCTCTTAGATCCCCCCTTTTCCTTACCGACAGTCTGCCACCCACCACCCTTAGCCCCACCATTCCCTGAGGCCATGGGCCTCCGGAACCCGTCCTTACTTAACACTAATCTAATTCTACTAATACTAGCCCTACTACTAATGAAAGTAATGGGAAAAAAAACATCCACCCTCCAACTCAGCTCTTGCTGTCTCTCCAGTCCTTCTCTCTCTCGGGCAATATCCCACGACTACTCCTTCTCCTATTCTTTTCATCACTGGCCTGCCTTCAATCATCATCCCCTCCCCCACCCCCCCAACATTTATCAACCTATCACTTTCCTGACTTGGTCCTGCCCCCAATCTTCATCCAGCGTCCTCCCTCCAATCACAATCAGAGTGAAGAAGGGTCCCGACCCGAAACGCCACCTGTCCCCCAGAGATGCTGCCTGACCCGCTGAGTTACTCCAGGGCTGTGCTTGAGGTGAGGGAGGAGAGGTGGAGAAGTAACATTGTGTGATGTATCCGGACATACCTGGAGCTGGCATTTCCCATTCTCCTTCTCTGTCTGTCCTTGTCTCGCCTGTGTGATGATCCAGTGGTCCCAGCACTGCCCGGGGGGGAGAGGTCTGGGAACCGGGGCTCCTCCTAGTCTTCAGTTGTGTGTGTTCTCCTAGAGGAAAGCAGAGAGGGTGCTGGTGGTTCTTTCTGTAGCAGAGGTAAGGGTGCAAAGTATATCCCTCTTAATCAATATACGTCATTTGGCCCAACTGGTCCGTGCCAACACAATGCCCCATCTGTGCTAGTCCCACTTGTTCACAATTGCCCCATACCTACATGAACCTTTCCTGTCCATGCGACTGACCTAATGTCTATCAGATGTTGTTATAGTACCTGCTTCGATTAGTTCCTCTGGTAGCTCGTTGCACAGACCCGCCACCCCATGAGTAAAAAAGTTGCCCCTCATGTTCCAATGGAATCTCTCCTCCCTCACTTTAACCCTAAGCCTCTACCACGGGTGTGAGACTGTGGATTCACCCTCAATTTCCCTCATGATGTTATAAACGCCTTTCAGATCACACCTCATCCTCCTGCGCTCCAAGGAATAAATTATGGCCCTGTCTCACTGTGCGAGTTGACCCACGAGGTACCCCGAGTGACAGACTCGTGGCTGTGCACGAGACTGCAAGTTTATGATCAAGTGTGTACCCCGAGTTCCCACGGGTATGTCATTGCTGCGATGTTCCTAGTTCCTCTCCCGAGTTACCAAGTTCCTCTCCCGTTACTCTTGAGCCAACCGTGAATGAAGGTATGTTTTAATAAAGCAACAATGTTAAAATACATCTCCATCCTGTGGTTTTGAGTTATTTCAGCGCGGCGGCATCTATTGATATGACCTACAATGGGAAAATGCGCATCCTCCAGTAACCAAGCATTTCTTGTTGTTTTATGTTTTTAAATACTTTTTTGCAAAGGATCTCTATTTTAAATAATTTTAAAAAAGGAAGCAGCCCGGGTGACTGACATTGAGCGGCCGCCGGGACCCGACAGCAGACACACACACACACACACACACACACACACACACACACACACACACACACACACACACACACACACACACACACAGACAGAGATACACACAGACAGCAGCTGGCCACCACTTCAGAGGAATGAAGCAGCTCGGTGACTTTGAGCGGCCACCGGGACCCGACAGCAGACACACACCCAGATACACACAGATAGACAGAGAGGGAGAGAGAGAGAGAGACACACACACACACACACACACACACACACGCACAGAGATACACACAGACAGCAGGACTGGCCGCCACTTCAGAGGAAGGAAGCAGCTCGGGTGACTTTGAGCGGCCGCCGGGACCCGACATCAGACACACACACACAGATACAAACAGATAGACAGAGAGGGAGAGAGACACACACACACACAACTCAGCGGACCAGGCAGCATCTCTGGAGAGAAGGAATAGAGTCGAGACCCTTCTTCAGACTTACCCGAAATGCCACCCATTCCTTCGCTCCAGAGATGCAGCCTGTCCCGCCGAGTTACTCCAGCATTGTGTGTGTCTATCTCCGGTGTGAACCAGCATCTGCAGTTCCTTCCCAATCCCACACTCTCGGCCCCGGGGGGGTGGATGGACCATCACACGTGGACACATCCCACCCACCACCCCAGACTTGCCCCTACGGCAGGTCTTTAAGCCGTTCATTGAGACAGAGTGAAGCCACGGGGCAGGCGCCTCAGTAATAAAGGACAAGTGGCAGAAAGGCCGAAGATAGACACAAAATGCTGGAGTAACTCGGCGGGACAGGCTGCATCTCTGGAGCGAAGGAATGGTGGCATTTCGGGTAAGTCTGAAGAAGGGTCTCGACTCTATTCCTTCTCTCCAGAGATGCTGCCTGGTCCGCTGAGTTACTCCAGCATTTTGTGTCTATCTTTGGTTCAGTCTTTACTCGAGCAAAAGAACAGATTATTAAAGTTCCCACGGTAGACTCACGAGACACTAAGATAAACGCACGGGGCCACTACGTTATTACAACGAGTTTAAATGTTTCCATTTTTAACTTGAACAGTTAATTTGACTCGTGGAAAAAATCAAACATGTTTGATTTTTTTCACGAGTTAACAAGTTTCCCGATTACCTGCCGTTAGCGCCACGAGTCGATAAGTTGCTCGTGCGAGTTCCGACGTTCCCGCTACGTGATCACCACGAGTGAAAACTCGGGGTCACTCGTGGGCCAACTCGCACAGTGAGACAGGGGTTTTAGTCTGCCCAACCTCTCCCTGGAGCTCAAGAATTTGAGTCCTGAAAACATTCCCGTAAATCTGCTCTGTGCTCTTTCCAGCTTAATTCAGTTTAGTTCAGTTTAGTTTATTATCACGTGTACCGAGGTAGAGTGAAAAGCTTTTGTTGTGTGCTATCCAGTCAGCGGAAAGACAATCCATTATTGCAATTGAGCCATTTACAATGTACAGATACACGATAAGGGAATAACGTCTAGTGCAAGGTAAAGCCAGTAAAGTCTGATCAAAGATAGTCAGAGGGCCCCGGGAGAGGTAGATAGTAGTTCAGGACTGCTCTCTAGTTGTGTTGGGATAAAACCCAGTGACAGTAACTTGCTTTGAATCTCCCAGTGATTCTCAGGAACAAGTTGCATCTGCAGAATAAAGGAATTAGACTTTAAAATTAACCTACGAACATTCCTCTCCCTTCGCTCCCCCCATCCTCTGTCGGTGACCACACGCACACACACCCACCCCTCATACCTCTACCGCTGCCGCCCTACCCCTGCTGCCCTGGTCGATCAAACCCAGTGAACATGATTCCATGCTGTACTTTTGCCAACTTTCACTTCAATTCATCCCGTTAATGAAAACCAAGTGCACTGGAGATCTCAAATAAAAATAACATCAAACGCTGGAAACGTCCAGCAGCCCAGGCAGTCAATGAATCCTCGAGCTGGAACACTTCACTCAGTTTTGATAATTTAGAGATAGACACAAAAAGCTGGAGTAACTCAGCGGGACAGTCAGCATGTGTGTGAGTGGGTATGTCTGTCTGTGTGTGTGAGTGTTGTGTGAGTGTGTGTGTGTGCGTGTGTGTGTGCGTGCGTGTGTGTGCGCTAAACCTTGCTCGTGTACACAAGAAACACACTTCCTTTCTCGGAAACATTTGGTTTCTCTGTTGCAGTTTTCGAGACAGGGAGGGTGTTTCCTGTATACACGAGCAAGGTTTAGCAAGATAACAACACACACACACACACACACACACACACACACACACACACACACACACACACAGATACATACACAGATACTCACACACACACTCACACACGAACAAATACACACACACACTCACTCACACACACTCACACACTAACAAAAACACACACTCACACACTTACAAAAACACACACTCACACCTAACAGATACGCACACTCACACACACTCACAGATACATACGCACACACACACACACAACTGCTGCCCTGGTCGATCAAACCCAGTGAACCCGATTCCACGCCGTACTTTTGCCAACTCCCACTTCAATTCATCCCGTTAATGAAAACCAAGTGCACTGGAGATCTGAAATAAAAATCACATCAAACGCTGGAAACGTTCAGCAGCCCAGGCAGCAAATGGATCCTCGAGCTGAAACACTTCACTCAGATTTGACAACTTAGAGATAGACACAAAAAGCTGGAGTAACTCAGCGGGACAGGCAGCATCTCTGGAGAGAGATAACTCAGACACTGGTAACAGATTCTCTCCGCGGCTGCTGCCTGTCTCACTGAGTGTTTTTTGATCAGTCTCCAGTGCCACTGCTCCGATTCTGCTCCTTACCTACTTCGGTTCAGGAGGAGACTCGGTCAGTGAACGTCCGCTGTGATCGCTGCTCCAGTCCGCTGTGTGTCTGGACTTCCCCTCTCCCCGTGTCAAGCCACTGGATGGATTGCTGCACGTTATCCAATAAGGCTCAAGATGTGTGTGAGCTCACTTGTTGCCGAGTGACTTTATCTTTACCCGCCGGAGTGACTCAGCCACTCAGACCCGGGAGCTGTGAGGCTAAGACAGTCGCTGGGGGATAGTTCTACGTACAATGAGAAAACCCACGCTGAGAACCGTGCAGACAGCTCCCTTAGTAGAGATCGAACCCAGGTCTCTGGTGCTGCATTCGTTGTAAGGCAGTAACTGTGGTGAGACCACATCTGGAGTATTGTGTACAGTTTTGGTCTCTTAATTTGAGGAAGGACATCCTTGTGATTGAGGCAGTGCAGCGTAGGTTCACGAGATTGATCCCTGGGATGGCGGGACTTTCATATGAGGAAAGATTGAAAAAAATAGGCTTGTATTCGCTGGAGTTTAGAAGGATGAGGGGGAATCTTATAGAAACATAAAATTATAAAAAGGACTGGACAAGCTAGATGCAGGAAAAATGTTCCCAATTTTGGGCGAGTCCAGAACTAGGGGGCCACAGTCTTAGAATAAAGGGGAGGTCATTTAAGACTGAGGTGAGAAAAAACGTTTTCACCCAGAGAGTTGTGAATTTATGGAATTCCCTGCCACAGAGGGCAGTGGAGGCCAAGTCACTGGATGGATTTAAGAGAGAGTTAGATAGAACTCTAGGGGCTAGTGGAATCGATGGATATCTGGAGAAGGCAGGCACGGGTTATTGATAGGGGATGATCAGCCATGATCACAATGAATGGCGGTGCTGGCTCGAAGGGCTGAATGGCCTCCTCCTGCACCTATTTTCTAAGTTTGTCAGATTGGAGGCCGGTGACTAGTGGGGTGCCTCAGGGATCTGTGTTGGGTCCACTGTTGTTTGTCATGTACATCAATGATCTGGATGATGGGGTGGAAAATTGGATAAGTAAGTATGCAGATGATACTAAGATAGGTGGTGTTGTGGATAATGAAGTAGATTTTCAAAGTCTACAGAGAGATTTAGGCCATTTGGAAGAGTGGGCTGAAAGATGGCAGATGGAGTCTAATGCTGATAAGTGTGAGGTGCTACGGCTTGGCAGGCCAAATGAAAATAGGACATACATGGTAAATGGTAGCAAATTGAGGAATGCAGTTGAACAGAGGGATCTTGGAATAACTGCGCATAGTTCCCTGAAGGTAGAATCGCATGTAGATAGGGTGGTGCAGAAAGCCTTTGGTGTGCTGGCCTTTATAAATCAGAGAATTGAATATAGAAGTAGGGAAGTAATGTTAAAATTGTACAAGGCATTGGTGAGACCAATTCTGGAGTATGGTGTACAATTTTGGTCGCCTAGTTATAGGAAGGATGTCAACAAAATAGAGAGAGTACAGAGGAGATGGTGCCTGTCTT
Source organism: Okamejei kenojei (assembly GCA_035221665.1). Taxonomy (NCBI): domain Eukaryota; kingdom Metazoa; phylum Chordata; class Chondrichthyes; order Rajiformes; family Rajidae; genus Okamejei; species Okamejei kenojei. The sequence continues at coordinate 69,033,240 of CM069143.1, forward strand.
GCTCTTCTTGTAGGTATGTTACAAAACTTACCTTCAGCGGGGCTGCAGTTCTGTCACTGGGGGGGGGGGGGGGGGAGGGGTTAAAATGCGGTTTTCCCTGCCATCCGGAATTATATTTTCTCGAATGTTGCCTGGGTTCCAGCAACTAAGTTACAGAGAAAGGTTGAACAAGTTAGGTCTTTATTCTTTTAGAGTGCAGAATGTTAAAGGGGGACTTGATTGAGGTCTTTAAAATGATGAGAGGGATAGACAGAGTTGACGTGGATAAGCTTTTTCCATTGAGGGTAGGGAAGATTCAAACAAGAGGACATGACATGAGAATTAAGGGACAGAAGTTTAGGGGAAACATGAGGGGGAACTTCTTTACTCAGCGAGTGGTAGCTGTGTGGAATGAGCTTCCAGTGGAAATGGTGCAGGCAGGCTCGATTTTATCATTTAAAAATAAATTGGATAGGTATATGGACGGTAAAGGAATGGAGGGTTATGGTCTGAGTGCAGGTAGATGGGACGAGGGGAGAATAAGTGTTTGGCACGGACTAGAAGGGTCTAGATGGCCTGTTTTACGTGCTGGAATTTTTTATGTGTAATATGGTTATATGGTTTCTATGTTTCTACCGCTGCACCACCGCGACGCCCTGTCTGCGGTCACCGGCAATGGACTGAATACATCACGGGGGAAAAACAAGACGCACTCAAAATGCTGGAGTAACTCAGCGGGACAGGGAGCATTTGTGGAGAGAAGGAATGAATGACCGTTCGGTTCGAGACCATTCTTCAGACTGAAGTCAGGAGAGAGGGAGATGCATAGATAAGGAATGGTAAGGTATAAAATCGGGGCAAGGGGGATGCGGATCAAATGTAGAAAATAACTTTGTTAGCTGGGATAAGAGAACAAAAACGCAAACAGAGATAAAATGTATTCTTCTTCTTATCTAGTCCATGCACAAGATTAGAAGTTGTTCAGCCGGAGCTGAACACATTTCTCTGCATCTGCACAATGGTGCCTGTCTTGCTCTTCTTGTAGGTATGTTACAAAACCTACCTTCAGCGGGGCTGCAGTTCTGTCACTGGCCGTGTGCGCGACTTTGGCACCTTTTGGGGGGGGGGGGGGGGGGGGGGGGGGAGGGGTTAAAATGCGGTTTTCCCTGCCATCCGGAATTATATTTTCTCGGAGTGCGAGCTTTCTCTGGAGATTCGTTCTGACTGCCGGTAAGCGCCATTTTTTTAAAAATTGCCCGACTATTTCAGCGCTGCAGTAAAATAAAAATTAGCTCCTAATGCCGTGAACGCCGGCAACGGGGACGGTTTTTACATAGGGGTCAGGTAAATGAAAGCTGTTTATGACCTTAATCAACATTTCATGTTGCGAAATGGTGATTTATTCCCCATATGAACCGGCAGTATTTTTCCTGCCGATATTGGGTTTAAAATCACCGCAACCGCAACGTTCCAATCCATCGTGTTCCAGAAAATCCCACTCGCAAGCTGATTTAAATGGCCATTAATTTACGGGCATTAAACACTAAAATCCTTCAATTTGGCCTATAAATTAATGACAATTACGTTTAAAAATCATGTTATATTGTGAATTCTTGTGTGACTGTTATTTGGACACTTAGGCTTTAAAAAAAAGTTCATATTTTCTTAAGAAATGGATAGATGTTTAGATCTAGTAATTGAATTTTGTAATTAGCTACAATTGGGTAACTAACTAATGATATACTTTAATTTCAGGTCATCCAAGTAAGATTGTTTCATATTTGTTTCAGAATGGTTCAATCTATAATAACTGAACATTTATTTCAGTTCTCTTAATTTTTAAGAAAGGTATGGAACATAGGATCATAGAAAATAGGTGCAGGAGGAGGCCATTCGGCCCTTCGAGCCAGCTCCACCATTCAATATGATCATGGCTGATCATCCACAATCAGTACCCTGTTCTGCTGTCTCCCCATATCCCTTGATTCCGTTCGCCCCAAGAGCTATATTTAACATCCCCACATCAGATTGGGTTTTGTAAACATAACACTAAATCCTCAATAAATGTCAATAAATGACAGATTCCCCAAACATCCCGGAACCCCATTTCCCACCTCACTGCTTCAGTGCAAACCAAAGACAAGGCCTGTGTGTGGTCTTCCTCTTCATGGCAATGGCAGCAGATACTGACCCCCTTGACGTGACACAGAATAGTTATTTAGAGATACAGCATGGAAACAGGCCATTCGGCCCAACTAGTCGAGGGCGGCCATCGATCTCACCTTCACACTAGTTCTACGTTATCCCACTTTCTCGCCCACTCCCTACGTACTAGGGGTAATTTACAGAGACCAATCAACCTACAAACCCGCACGTCTTTGGGATGTGGGAGGAAACCGGAACACCCAGAGGGAACCCACACGGTCACGGGGAGACTGTGCTAACTCCACACGGACAAGAACCGATGTCAGGATGGAACTTGGATCACCCGCGCCGTGAAGCAGCAGCTCTACCCGCTGCGCCACCGTGCTGCCCCATTCTCCACATCAATGCCCGGGTTATAGAACTGGATTGGCCACAGTGCCGCACGCCCTGGCAGTGATATGCAACCCGTTCCTCCAGGGGAAATATCTGTCTCTATATTCAGCATGTTGAAACACAACCGGATCTCACTAGTTTCACTAACACGGATCAGCTGCAGTCATTTTAGTTAACGGACGAAACTTTTATTGTGAATATTTGTACTGAAGCAAGGTTGTTAATTAACAATAGATACAACTCTACTTGTCTAAACAGTTCACATGTTTTGACCCATCAACAGCAACAGTATTACATATCATGACAAAGGTTCATAGAGTGATACAGCACGGAAACAGACCCTTCGGCCCATCGATCATCCCGTACACTAGCACTATCCTACACACTAGGGTCAATTTACAATTCTGACAGAAGCCAATTAACACACACACCTGTATGTCTTTGGAGTGTGGGAGGAAACCGTCGCACCCGGTGGCAGCCCATACACAAACAGACAGCACCCGTAGTCGGGATTGAACCCGTGTCTCTGGCGCTGTGAGGCAGCAGCTCTACCGCTGCGCCACTGTGCCGCCCACATTCCAGTGGGATGTATTTCAGGCGGGTCATTCTCATCAGTTCTAAACATTCTCCATATCTCTCTGTCTGCAGCTGTAGATGATAGACATGGCCCCAGTTCCCTCGCAGAGAGTTGGTCTTCTTGCAGATGCATCTCCGCTTCTTCACCTTGGTGAAGATTACTGGGAATAAGACAAGTGACAGGTTCTCAGACGCGTTCCCACTTTCCCACACTGGAAGTTTCCCGTCCTGGAGAGAATCGTCGTTCCAGACACTCGCTGCCAGGCACAATCTAATGGAGGCGCTGACTTTCCAGTTCGCATTGATACCAAAGTAGATGCATTGGAGTGTTTTGCAGCTGAATGAGAACGGGGTTATTGTTGCTTGTCGGGTAGTTCTGAGGGACACAAAGGGGCTGGTGGAATCATTGATAGACACAAAACGCTGCAGTAACTCAGTGGGGCTGGCAGCATCCCTATGGAAGCGTAAGGTGTGAAAACGAAATATCAAAGGGGACACGACTGAAGGGTAATGTAGAATGGGTCATTGTTAGCCGAGGGGAAGGTGGAGGAGGCCTAGGACAGAAAGGTCAGTGTGGGAATGGTAGGGGGAGTTACAGCATTTCGCAAACGGAAGATCACGTGGGACTAGGCGGACTAACGCATAGCTCCATGCAAACAGCCATCAGTTCAGTAGACATAGCGCACGGTTTGGCGTTATGTTTCTTCAAAGTATGAAGCCCAGCACGACGTGAACTGACGGGATGGATATTGGTGCAGAGCGGTTAACGGGCGCGTTTGGCAACAGCGAGCACCTTCTCTGCGGTCTCCATCAGGAGATCCAGCGCTTCACTCAGTATCATATAGCTCATCAGAAATGATGACCCTGCTCCAAATACGGAGCCAATGACTGGGGCAAAGTGAAGAACGGCTTCCACGGCTGAAACAGCAATGGCGACTGCCCCCAAACGAAGCCTTACTAATACTTCTGCAGTTATTTCTCCCAGCAGGGGTGAGTTAACTGCGGCTTTCAGCTCCTCAACGGACGTGCCTGTTCTGTCGGTCAATCTGCCGAGTGCAGCATCATTCAGACACAGGCATTTACGAAAATTGATTATCGCTCCAATCAATATCCCAATGTTGCAGGCGGAAGAGAGACCCGGGACCGGGATCGCTCCCACTCCTCCCGAGGTGATCGCCAACATCCAGATACGTCTCTTCAACACTTCACCTTTCTTCCGAATAATCTCTACACTATCGTTGGGAAGGGCCAGGACAAAGACAGGGTTCTTTATACTTGGTAAACCATCAGCAAGTACTTTCATTAACCAATAGAAATCATACATATTCTTCTTAAAACTGCATATCAGGAACACAGTGGGATCTGGGATCCCGGCTTTTCCCAACCCACTGACGCAGTCGCTCCGGATCGTTCCCATTTCTGCATCTTCATCAAATTCCTTCCGTTGTCTCCGCATTGAACTGAGGTCATCGTCAATCTTAGAGCGGACAAAATAGAACATCTTCCCCAGCCGCTTAATCTCCGTGGCAAGTTTTGCATCATTCTCTGTGAATCGACCAGCTGCCACTATGATGAAGAAATCGTATTTTTTAAATTGTATTTCATTCAGGTAGGAAGCAGTGGTGAATTGTGGAGATCCGGTCCCCGGCAGGTCCCAGTAGCGGACATTGGGCAGATTGGGATGTGGGTATCCGGTTGGCTCCATTGTAGTTTCCGTGGTCCCAACCGCAGCCGCGCCCTTATCTTCGCTACGAAGCCCTCTCATGGCGTTGATGAAGGTGGATTTCCCTGTACCTGTCTCTCCCGTCACGGCGATGTTCAGCTCGGTATTGTCCAGTTCTTTCACCTTCTCCACCAGCAGAGGTTGAACATTTCCCACGCCACCCGTTTCGAAGTCGGACTTCAGTTTGCTGAGCTCTTCCTGTGTGAAATATGTGGGGGTCTCAGACTGAGCCGCCTGTTGGCTGAAAGAAAACATGTTCGGTGAAAGTTTCCAGTTGAAATGAAATCAACTGAAGTATGACAAGCACGTTCTCTCCCTTTCAATTTTCTCTTCCCATTGCTCCACCTGGATCTCCCACAATCCCGCCCTACCCCCCTTCCCCCATCACCTTACACCTATATCCATTCATCCAGCTTCCCATTTACCGTCTCGTTTCTTGGCCTGGGAGCGGAATTAGGCCATTCGGCCCATCTATCCCACGACTACTCCTTCTCTTAGTCTTTTCATCACTGGCCTTCCTTCAATCATCACCCCCCTCCCTCACCCCCCAACATCTATCAACCTATCACTCGCCTGACTTAGTCCTGCCCCCAATCCTCATCCAGCCTCCTCCCTCCAATCACAATCAGAGTGAAGAAGGGTCCCGCCCCGAAACGCCACCTGTCCCCCAGAGATGCTGCCTGAGCCGCTGAGTTACTCCAGCGCTGTGCTTGAGGTGAGGGAGGAGAGGTGGAGAAGTAACATTGTGTGATGTATCCAGACATACCTGGAGCTGGCATTTCCCATTCTCCTTCTCTGTCTGTCCTTGTCTTGCCTGTGTGATGATCCAGTGGTCCCAGCGCTGCCCGGGGGGGGGGGGGGGGGGGGGGGGGGGGGGGGGGGGGGGGGGGGGGAGGTCTGGGCACCGGGGCTCCTCCTTGTCTTCAGTCGTGTGTGTTCTCCTAGAGGAAAGCAGAGAGGTTGCTGGTGGTTCTTTCTGTAGCAGAGGTGTATGTAAGGCTGCAAAGTATATCCCTCTTAATCAATATATGCCCTTCGGCCCAACTGGTCCGTGCCAACACAATGCCCCATCTAAGCTAGTCCCACTTGCTCACAATTGGCCCGTACCTTTATAAACCTTTCCTGTCCATGCCACTGTCCAAATGTATTTTAGATGCTGTTATAGTACCTACTACAAATCCTTCCTCTGGTAGCTCGTTGCACAGACTCGCCACCCTCTGAGTAAAAAAGTTGCCCCTCATGTTCCAATGGAATCTTTGCTCCCTCACTTTAACCCTAAGCCTCTACCACGGCTAAGAGACTGGATTCACCCTCATTTTCCTTTGTGATGTTATACACGTCTTTCAGATCACCCCTCATCCTCCTATGCTACAAGGAACAAAGTCTTAGTCTGCCCAACCTCTCTCTGGAGCTCAAGTCTTTGAGTCCTTGAAACATTCCGGTAAATATTCTCTGCGCTCTTTCCAGCTTAATTCGGTTCAGTTCAGTTTAGTTTATTATCACGTGTACGGAGGTACAGTGAAAAGCTTTTGTTGTGTGCATGGTCAGATTATTGTAATGGCATCTTTACAGGTCTCAGTAAAAAATCAAATGAACAACTGCAGCTTATCCAGAATGCCGCTGCCAGAGTCTTGACCAACACCAAGAAAACGGACCACATTACACCTGTCCTTAAATCTTTGCACTGGCTCCCTGTGTGTAAAAGGATAGATTTTAAAATTCTGTTACTGGCCTACAAGGCACTGAATGGTCTGGGTCCAAAATACATCTCTGACCTTCTTGTTGTATATGAGGCACCTAGACTCCTCAGGTCTTCAGGGACAGGTGTTACTCTGTGTTCCCAGGGTCAGAACGAAAAAGGCTGAAGCAGCGTTCAATTTTTATGCTCCACACCTGTGGAACAAGCTCCCTGAACACCTGAGGTGTGTGCAGACTGTAAGCTCATTTAAATTAGGCCTAAAAACACTGTTGTTTACTGTAGCTTTTACATAACCCAACATGCAGGTAATCTTAATCTTCTAATATTAACCCTTTTATGTGCTTTTAAAATCGTTTTATTGTTTTAGTGACTTTGTTTTACTATTCATGCATTTGTCTTATTGCTTGTTTTGTAATTTTTGATTATTGACTATTTTGTTGTCCAGTGTTGTATGGTTGTTCTGCTGTCTTTTTGCCAAGTTATTCTTTTGTTTTTGTTTTTTGTTTTTTGTTTTTTTTTCCTGTAAAGCACTATGAATTGCTGCTTGTATGAATGGTACTATATAAATAAATTTGCCTTGCCTTGCCTTGCCTTGCTATCCAGTCAGCGGGAAGACAATCCATTACTGCAAAGGAGCCATTTACAATGTACAGATACACGATAAGGGAATAACGTCTTGTGCAAGGTAAAGCCAGTAAAGTCTGATCAAAGCTAGTCAGAGGGCCCGGGAGAGGTAGATAATAGTTCAGGACTGCTCTTGAGTGGTGTTGGGATAAAACCCTGTAACTTGCTTTGAATCTCCTAGTGATTCTCAGGAACAAGTTGCATCTGCAGAATAAAGGAATTAGACTTTTAAATTAGGCTACGAACATTCCTCTCACCTTCGCTCCCCCCCATCCTCTGTCAGTGACCACGCACACACACGCAGACACACACACACGCGCACACACACCCACCCCTCATACCTCTACCACTGCCCCCCTACCCCTGCTGCCCTGGTCGATCAAACCCAGTGAACACGATTCCACGCCGTACTTTTGCCAACTTTCACATCAATTCACCCCGTTAATGAAAACCAACTGCACTGGAGATCTGAAATAAAAATAACATCAAACGCTGGAAACGTTCTGCAGCCCAGGCAGCCGATGGATCCTCGAGCTGAAACACTTCACTCAGATTTGATAACTTAGAGATAGACACCTGAAAAGACTGTCAGGGCCCTTGCATGGAGTCGAGGGTGGAGGTATAGGGATGGGTGTTGCATCTCCTGCGGTTGCAGGGGAAGGTACCTGGGGAGGGGGTGGTTTGGGTGGGAAGTCATGAGTTGACATGGGAGTAGCGAAGGGAACGGTCTCTGCGGAAAGAAGTGGAGATGGGAAGATGTGGTTAGTGGTGGGATCCCGTTGGAGGTGATGAAAATGTTGGAGGATTATGTGCTGTATGCGACGGCTGATGGGGTGAAACGTGAGGACTTTGGGGACTCTGTCCCTGTTATGACTGGGGTGAGGAGGAGCATGGGCAGAGCTGCAGGGTAGCGTGGAGACCCTAGTGAGGGCCTCATCTGTGATTGGAGAGGGGAAGCTCCGTTCTCTAAAGAATGAGGACATCTCCGATTACATGGTATGCAGCACCTCAACTTGGGCGCAGATGCGACGTAGACGGAGGAATTGGGAGTTGGGAATAGAATCCTTACAGGAAGCAGGGTGGGGAGAAGTGTAGTCAAGATAGTTGTGGGGGTCAGTGCGGTTATAAAAGACGCCCGTCGATAGTCTATCTCCTGTAATGGAGACGGTGTGATCAAGAAATGGTATGTGTGTGTGCGTGTGAGTATGAAGTGTGTGTTGTGATGTCTGTGATATAATTAGCATATGTTATGACTTGTGCGAGGGGACGCATGCGCTGAGGGAGACTCAAGGTGGCGTCCTAGAATAAAGAAGCTTGTTAGTTTACTCCTGTATCTGAGTGTTCTTTTAAGTCAATTCCAAGCACGCAAATGCACTACAATTGGTGACGAGGATGGGATGGAGATTGTGAACTCACCCGCAGGACTGTTTTGCAACATGCAGGATTGTTTAACAGTTTAAACAGTAGATACTGAGTTGTGTCAGTTGTTTGCGAGCTGGACATGAGAGGCCTGCAGATCCCTCTAAGCATGGGACTGTAGTTTAAAACATCAGCTGTACAAGTCGGCGAGTTTGTCAGGCTAACTCTATGTTGTGTCTATGTGGCAAGATGTCGTCCTTCAGATTGTTACACATTTTAGACTGAGTTTTTTTGTCAAATTCCTCAAGCTGAATAATCTTTGTACAGCTAAGTTTTAGGTGAATTGTTACACCAAAACACACAACAAGGATAACGAGGCAACGAGGATAAAAGAACGGAAAAGAACAAAGAAGGGCTGTCAAGAGAAAACAAATTTAAAAAGAAGAGGTTGTGTTTGGAAACAAAGTGGAACAGCACTAAGCAAAAAGATTTGGCGCCAAATAGTTTTGAATTGGCGCCAAAGAAAAGAAATGTCGGAACAAGAAGCAAGGAAACCAAGTGGGGCAGTAAGTAAGTGTCACCGAAGAACGCAGCCGAAAGCTGGAAGCCTAACCAGCAAGACAGCGACAGTGTCAACTTAACTGGAACACTTTCCAGGGCCGTGCAGCCACGGCAAAGGGGCAGAAGAGGCCCAGCAGCCGCCACCGACTTGGGGTGAGTTCCAGGGCCATGTACCATGTAGGCCACGGACAGGTCCGGAGACCGCCACTGACTTCGGACGTTTTCCAGGGCTGTGTAGCCCACAGCCAGGCCCAGGAGCTGCCACCAACGTTGAGTGAGGGCCTAGTACCGGGTAGGCCACGGACAGGTCCGGAGAAGCCACCGACAAAAAACAGAGTCAACCCGGCCGGGAGCAGAGTCAGCCCGGTGGAGGGAGAAAGCCGGCCGAGTGAGAAGCGGACCAGCAGAGTAAAATAAAACGGCCACAAGAGAAGCGGACCGGTCGTGAGAGAAAGCACGGTTGCAGGAGATGACCACGAGGGGGGAGGGGGAGGGAGGGAGGGAGAGAGGAGAGAGAGAGAGAGAGAGAGAGAGAGAGAGAGAGAGAGAGAGAGAGAGAGAGAGAGAGAGAGAGAGAGAGAGAGAGAGAGAGAGAGAGAGAGAGAGAGAGAGAGAGAGAGAGAGAGAGAGAGAGAGAGAGAGAGAGAGAGAGAGAGAGAGAGAGAGAGAGAGAGAGAGAGAGAGAGAGAGAGAGAGAGAGAGAGAGAGAGAGAGAGAGAGAGAGAGAGAGAGAGAGAGAGAGAGAGAGAGAGAGAGAGAGAGAGAGAGAGAGAGAGAGAGAGAGAGAGAGAGAGAGAGAGAGAGAGAGAGAGAGAGAGAGAGAGAGAGAGAGAGAGAGAGAGAGAGAGAGAGAGAGAGAGAGAGAGAGAGAGAGAGAGAGAGAGAGAGAGAGAGAGAGAGAGAGAGAGAGAGAGAGAGAGAGAGAGAGAGAGAGAGAGAGAGAGAGAGAGAGAGAGAGAGAGAGAGAGAGAGAGAGAGAGAGAGAGAGAGAGAGAGAGAGAGAGAGAGAGAGAGAGAGAGAGAGAGAGAGAGAGAGAGAGGAGAGAGAGAGAGAGAGAGAGAGAGAGAGAGAGAGAGAGAGAGAGAGAGAGAGAGAGAGAGAGAGAGAGAGAGAGAGAGAGAGAGACAGACGACAGCAGACAGAGAGAGAGAGAGAGAGAAGGCAAAAGTGGAGGTCCAGTGAGGCCATCAGGAAAGGTACCTGTGCGGGCAGCTCGAGAGGTCGAGGATGCAACAGAGGCCACAAGCTGGAGCTGTGAAATGCTTCATAATAAAAGCCCTTTGTGAATGTAATGCATGGGCACAGTAAAATCAGAACTGTTTGAATGTAATGCATTGGTCAGTTATTAATAGTAAATCTGTGTGCATAGAAGGAATATGGTTTAAAATGTTCTTAATGGCTATTGACATGAAATGTTGGTTAATAGTACAAATCTATTATTATAACAATTGGTAATAGTCAGTGGACTGGATCACTCCTTAGTGTGTAAAAGGATTAAGTCCAGTGCAAGAAACACAGTGAGAGAACAGAATATAGTGCACCTGAATAGCAACAGGGAGCATGGCTTTTCAAATTGTAGGAAATATGCCCCAGTTAGATTCTGGGTGTAATTTTGAGAAATGGCTTGTTTCATTTCCAATGATATCGCTGCAGAGGAAAAGAAGAGAGCATGGTTCATATTAGGTTTAGGAAGAGAGGGTTATCAGACCTTACATATGTTACTGCAGCCAGCAAAACTCACAGACAAAATGTACGAGGAGTGTAAGGAGGCATTAATGGCACATTTCTCGCCAAATCCTCCAAGGGCATCCAGAGGGAAGGAGCATGAATTAAATATGGCAGGGAGACCCTCAAAGTGACAAAAGTCAAGGGCAAAGTGACAAAAGTCAAGTGCCAAGTGACAAAGGTCAAGTGGGAAAGGTCAAAGGTCAAAGGCAAAGGGACAAAAGTCAAATGCAATGGGACATTGCCATCCAGAGGGCAACCCTAACTATTCAAGCTGCGTTCAGGGGTATGAAGGTACAGAGAGAGATCCGGAACAATCAGAAGGCAGCAACGGTAATACAAACAGCATTTAGAAGGCACAGAGTATACCGTCCATACAGGGCAATGAGATTAGCAACTATAATAGCACAAACCCATTATAGGGCACACCTTCAAATGGAAAGTGATCACAATACTTACATGAAGGTACACAGCAGTGTTGTGCTGATTCAGGCTGCCTTCCGAGGAATGGTTGTTCGAAGGCATTTGCGGTGCATGCACAAATCTGCCAAAGTCATACAGACTTATTATCAGATGCATTAACAGCGTCAGTATTTCAAGAAACTACGCTGGTCTGCCACTGCTGTACAGCAATGATACAGAGCTTGCCAGATAGGAGATGTCCAAGTGAGACATTATAATAGCTTGAGAAAAGCCGTGGTTTGTATTCAGGCCTTCTACCGTGGGATTAAAGCCAGAGAATTGGTTGAGAAAATCAAGGCAGCACACCATATTAAGTCAGTCTTAATGATGTGCATTAGAAGAAAACATTTTTTGATGCAAAAGGCAGCTGTAGTCACTCTGCAAGCTGCATACCATGGTTACCGATCAAGGGTACGCTACAGAGCTATGTGACAAGCAGTCATTTCGATCCAGAGATGGTACAAAGCATGCAAAATAGGGCATTCCCAGTTTGTGCAATGAGGTATGCAACCATTACCATTCAGGCTGCCTGCAAGGGTATGTTGGTTAGGCAGTGGATTAAGCAAAAGAGGGCTACTGTAAAAGTTCAGTCAGTACTTTGTATGAGTTGGTATAGGAAAGACCTAAGGAGACAAATAGATGCACAACAGAAAAGGCTGAAATTATACAAAAGGCTTAAACGATATAGGAAAGACTTCCTCAAACTGAAATATACAGCAGTTGTAGTGCAGTCTCACTACCGTGCTCATGTAGTAAGAAAACTATACAGAGTGCAAATCAAAGCCACTGTTGTATTGCAAAGACAATATAGATCCTACTTCTTGATGAATAACCAGAAAGGTGATTTACTAAGACAAATAGATGAACAATAGAAAAGGCTTAAACGATACAAAGAACGGCTAAATAAATGTGTGACGGTGAACAAAAAGCTGTTAATAGAAAAGTCTAAAGAAGAGAGGCTTGTCGGTCGAGACAAAAGTATGCAGGACCAATTGCGATTAGGACACTTCACTATAGTCCAGCATGGAGCCTCCTTCACTGAGCAATGGACAAATGGTTATGCATTGCAGAATGTTATTGTACAGCAAAAACAGATAAAAATGCAGCATAAGGAAATTGAGCGACAGAGGAAGCTGCTAGCAGACAAAAACCTGCAGTCATGTGTCAGATCCCACCTACAAATATGGAACAGAAACAGAGGAAATGTTAACTTTAGTAGAATATCAGAAACAGGAAGAAATCTGCAAATTAGATTAGAATATTTAAAAAGGGATGAGGCAGAGATCCAGGTAGAGCTAGAGTGATTAGAAAGAGTGCGCAACTTACACATAAAGGAACAGAAAATAACACATAAAGCAAGGAATAATGTATGTGATTTAAGGAAGATGAGTGGAATGAAAAATTATAAGTGTTAGTTTAGATACGATTATCACAGTTATGTGGATGTAATGTAAGATGACTGTAATAATATAATTTTGCAAGTTAATCAATTATATTTAATGTAAACGAAATGGTGTTATCCGCCTCCAAGTTAAAGGGGGAGCAGTGTGATGTACCTAATATAATTAGCATACGGTATGTCTTGTGCGAGGGGAGCATGCGCTGGGAGAGACTCAAGGTGGCGTCCTAGAATAAAGAAGCCTGTTAGTTTACTCCTGTATCTGAGTGTTCTTTTAAGTCAGTTCCAAGCACCCAAATACACTACAGTGAGTGTGGAGTGTGTGTGTGTGTGTGTGTGTGTGTTTGTTTGGGGTCACGGGGGGGGGGGGGGGGGGGGGGGGGGGGGGAGGGAAGAGGGAACAATTTGGACACGTTTCTAACGGCGATATACCCTCCCCCAATTGCCGGTGACCCCAAACGCACACATTTCTGAACGTTTCCAGCGTTTGATGTTATTTTTATTTCAGATCTCCAGTGCACTTGGTTTTCATTAACGGGATGAATTGAAGTGAGAGTTGGCAAAAGTACGGCGTGGAATCGTGTTCACTGGGTTTGATCGACCAGGGCAACAGTTATGTGTGTGAGTGTGTGAGTGTGAGTGTGAGTGTGTGTGTGTGTGTGTGTGTTGTTATCTTGCTAAACCTTGCTCGTGCATACAGGAAACACACTTCCTTTCTCGGAAATTACACAACTCCTCCTTTCTCGGAAACATTTGTTTTCTCTGCTGCAGTTTTCGAGAAAGGGAGGGTGTTTCCTGTATACACGAGCAAGGTTTAGCAAGATAACCACACACACACACACACGCACACGCACACGCACACACACACACACACACACATAACTGCTGCCCTGGTCGATCAAACCCAGTGAACACGATTCCACGCCGTACTTTTGCCAACTCTCACATCAATTCATCCCGTTAATAAAAACCAAGTGCACTGGAGATCTGAAATAAAAATCACATCAAACGCTGGAAACGTCCAGCAGCCCAGGTAGTCATTGGATCCTCGAGCTGAAACACTTCACTCAGATTTGATAACTTAGAGATAGACACAAAAAGCTGGAGTAACTCAGCGGGACAGGCAGCATCTCTGGAGAGAGATAACTCAGAAACTAATAACAGATTCTCTCCGCGGCTCCTGCCTGTCTCACTTGTGTTTTGAACAGTCTCCAGTGCCACTGCTCTGATTCTGGTCCTTACCTACTTCGGTTCAGGAGGAGACTCGGTCAGTGAACGTCCGCTGTGATCGCTGCTCCAGTCCGCTGTGTGTCTGGACTTCCCCTCTCCCCGTGTCAAGCCACTGGATGGATTGCTGCACGTTATCCAATAAGGCTCAAGATGTGTGTGAGCTCACTTGTTGCCGAGTGACTTTATCTTTACCCGCCGGAGTGATCGCTGGGGGACAGTTCTCCCTACAATGAGAAAACCCACGCAGGTCACAGGGAGAACTCCGTACAGACAGCACCCGCAGTCGGGATCGAACCCAGGTCTCTGGCGCTGCAAGCGCTGTGAGGCAGTAACTCTACCGCTGCGCCACCGCGCCGCCCAATCCGGGGTCACCGGCAATGGACTGAATACATCACGGGGGGAAAACAAGAGAGACACCAAATGCTGGAGTAACTCAGCGGGACAGGCAGCATCTCTGGAGAGAAGCAATGGGTGACTTTTCGGATCGAGACCGTTCTTCAGACTGAACTCAGGAGAGAGGGAGATACATATATAAGGAATTGTGAGGTGTGAAAACGGGGCAAAGGGGATGGGGATGAGATGCAGAAAAGAACATTGTTAGCTGGTAGAAGAGAACAAAAAGCAAACAGAGATAAAATGTAGTCTTCTTCTTAACTAGTCCATGCACAAGGTTAGAAGTTGTTCAGCCAGAGCTGAACCCACATGTCTGCATCTGCACAATGGTGCCTGTCTTGCCCTTCTTGTGCTTCTTGTGGTGGACACAGGGAAGATTGGTGGAAACAGGGCTGCGACGTGAACGCTCTTTCATTGACCCCATAAAATGTAGTCGGAAATATTCAATAGACAATAGGTACAGGAGTAGGCCATTCGGCCCTTCTAGCCAGCACCGCCATTCAATGTGATCATGACTGATCATCCCCAATCAGTACCCCGTTCCTGCCTTCTCCCTATATCCCCTGACTCCACTATATTTAAGAGCCCTATCTAGCTCTCTCTTGAACGTATCCAGAGAACCCGCCTCCACTGCCCTCTGAGGCAGCGAATTCCACAGACTTACAACTCTATGTGTGAAAAAAACGTTTCCTCAGCTCTGTTCTGAATGGCTTACCCCTTATTCTTAAACTTAGGTTCCTGGTTCTGGATTCCCCCAACTTCTGGGACATGTTTCCTGCCTCTAGCGTGTCCAAACCCTTAATAATCTTATATGTTTCAATAAGATCCCCTCTCATCTTTCTAAACTCCAGAGTGTACAAGCCCAGCTGCTCCATTCTCTCAGCAGATGACAGTCCCGCCATCACGGAAATTAATCTTGTGAACTTACAGCGACGTCAACAGCAATAATTAGGGATCTTAAAGATAGCGGAGTCAGGGGATATGGGGAGAAGGCAGGAGCGGGCAATGATTGGGGAAGATCAGCCATGATAACATTGAATGCCGGTGCTGGCTCGAAGGGCCAAATGGTCTACTCCTGCACTTATTGTCTATCATCCTTCCTCAAATTTCGACACCAAAAACTGCACACAATACTCCAGGGTTGATCTCACCAGGGCCCTGTACAACTGCAGAAGGACCTCTTTGCTCCTATACTCAACTCCCCTTGTTATGAACTGATAGAGACTGATAGGAGAACTGGGAACGGGAAAGGATGGAGAGAGAGGGAAAGGAAGTGTTACTTGAAGTTAGAGAAATCAATGTTCATTGTACTGTGGTGTAAGCTGCCGAAGAGCAAAGGGAACATAGGAACATAGAAAATAGGCGCAAGACGAGGCCATTCTGCCCTTCAAGCCAGCTCCGCCATTCAATATGATCATGGCTGATAATCCACAAGCAGTACCCTGTTCCTGCTTTCTCCCCATATCCCTTGATTCCGTTCGCCCCAAGAGCTCTATCTAACATCCCCCACATCAGATTGGGTTTTGTAAACATAACACTTTAATGATCAAATCCTCAATAAATGTCAACGCGGCCAGATTCCCTAAACATCCCGGAACCCCATTTCCCACCTCACTGCTTCAGTGCAAACCAAAGACAAGGCCTGTGTGAGGTCTTCCTCTTCATGGCAATGGCAGCAGATACTGACCCCCTTGACGTGACACAGAATAGTTATTTAGAGATACAGCATGGAAACAGGCCATTCAGCTCAACTAGTCGAGGGCGACCATCGATCTCACCTTCACACTAGTTCTACGTTATCCCACTTTCTCGCCCACTCCCTACGTACTAGGGGTAATTTACAGAGACCAATCAACCTACAAACCCGCACGTCTTTGGGATGTGGGAGGAAACCGGAACACCCAGAGGGAACCCACACGGTCACGGGGAGACTGTGCTAACTCCACACGGACAAGAACCGATGTCAGGATGGAACTTGGATCACCCGCGCCGTGAAGCAGCAGCTCTACCCGCTGCGCCACCGTGCTGCCCCATTCTCCACATCAATGCCCGGGTTATAGAACTGGATTGGCCACAGTGCCGCACGCCCTGGCAGTGATATGCAACCCGTTCCTCCAGGGGAAATATCTGTCTCTATATTCAGCATGTTGAAACACAACCGGATCTCACTAGTTTCACTAACACGGATCAGCTGCAGTCATTTTAGTTAACGGACGAATACTAAGAGTTAGGCTTTATGTAGAACTTTTATTGTGAATATTTGTACTGAAGCAAGGCTGTTAATTAACAATTGATACAACTCTACTTGTCTAAACAGTTCACATGTTTTGACCCATCAACAGCAACAGTTACATGTCATGACAGAGATCACGTGTTGCTGTGAGTGACTAATCTGATTACACGCATTCCCCATCAACAAGTCAGGTGAAGGGAACAGGGTCCACATTACTGCACAAATACATATTAAACCCCACAATTTAGCTCATTTTACATCAACATTTCCTGCTCAATCAACGAGCTCCATGATCAAAGCTGCAATAGTAATTGGCGGTTACATTAGAAACAAAGTTTTCATATAATAACAGAATGCAAAATAATACCAAAACAGCCGTGGTTGCAGTTTAGACAAAAATGCTGGAGAAACTCGGCGGATGAGGCAGCATCTATTGAGCGAAGGAAATAGGCAACGTTACAGATCGAGACAGTTTAGTTTAGTTTAGAGATACAGCGCGGAAACAGGCCCTTCGGCCCATCGATTACGAGCGGCCCATCGATCATCCCGTACACTAGCACTATCCTACACACTAGGGTCAATTTACAATTCTGACAGAAGACAATTAACACACACACCTGTATGTCTTTGGAGTGTGGGAGGAAACCGTCGCACCCGGTGGCAGCCCATACACAAACAGACAGCACCCGTAGTCGGGATTGAACCCGTGTCTCTGGCGCTGTGAGGCAGCAGCTCTACCGCTGCGCCACTGTGCCGCCCACATTCCAGTGACGTGCGGCGAGGCCAATGGCTGGGGAGGCACTGGCTAGTATGGGTGGCCCGGCCCTCCCTGTACTGATCTCCGCGTCTCCCCGAGGAGAGAGAGGGATGGGGCCGTGACTGAGAGTGAGGGATAGAGAAGAGAAAGGAGGGAGAGAGACAGAAGGGAGAGAGAGGGGGGTGGGGGGGGGAGGGAGGGGGGTGGGGGGGAGGGAGAGAGCGAGTGAAGGGAGAGAAAGAGAGAAGGGGGGGAGAGAGAGAGGAGATAGAGACAAGAGAGAGAGAGAGAGAGAGAGAGAGAGAGAGGAGAGAGAGAGAAGGGAGAGAGATAGAAGGGAGAGACAGAGAAGGGAGAGACATTCTGACTGCCGCCGAACCTTCCCCACTCCCCCCACCGCACCTTTTGCACCCTTCTTCACGGCGGCCCAGTGATATCTCGGCTCTGACAATGCGAGGGATCTAACCGGTAACAACACTAAGAGCAGCCCCGGGCCGCCGCGCTCCCCGACTCGAATCTGAGCTTCAAAAATCAGGTGATGGGCCTGATGTGTCCCGCGGGCCATATTTTGAAGACTCCTACCTTACATGAACTACACAATAATGTACAGAAGTACAAAAATTGATGACGTTATTATTGTGAGAAGTGTAGATTTAAAAAAAAAAGTCTGATAACTTTCTAATGTACCGACAAAGTCTATCTTCCCAATGACCGTTTTTTGGCCGAGCGGCGGATCTTGCTCCGCTCCATGATCTTTGGCCAGTGCCGCCAGGTGGTGGAATCCAGAGCTGCGCCGCCGCTGCCGAAGCTCGCTAACGTGGAGGGAGAGTGAGGTAGCGTCAATCTCGTGGGCTGAGCCTCCACTGGGCTCAAGACGCGCCCCCTCAGTGAGGCAGATGTGATCGCTGCCTCCCCTGGAGCTTTTTCAATGCAGTTTTATATTAGACCAGAGAGCACAACTTGAATATCTTTATATGTGAAATACGTTACCTGGACTATGGAAGGTAAGGAAGTGCAGTGAAGGGGTTTACAAACATTACATTGGTGACGTACATAGATATAGTAACAGGCACACGCTTAATGCCCGCGCTCCATGCAGTTTCTAAGGGGTTGCGCAATCAGAGGGAAGGCTCAACTCGTCGCTGCCTCACCATAAACCATAACCATATAACCATATAACAATTACAGCACGGAAACAGGCCCTCTCGGCCCTTACAGTCCGTGCCGACCATTTGTTTTCCCCTAGTCCCATCTACCTGCACTCAGACCATACCCCTCCATTCCCTTCACGTCCATATACCTATCCACCTCTCATCTCTTCATGTATTTGCAGCGGAGCTGCGCAAATATAACGATTTTTGCTATAAAAAATTATTAGATTCATATAGAAATTACTTATAACACAGATCCGTGGAAAAATCTTTATATTTATTTTATTTTATTATTATTTTTCTTTACTTTTCTTAACAGCTATTTTCATTTGGGAGTATGACAGGTGAGGCTCTGCCTCCCCTGCGTCCCCTGACCGCACTTCACTGCCAAATTCCAGTGGGATGTATTTCAGGCGGGTCATTCTCATCAGTTCTAAACATTCTCCATATCTCTTTGTCTGCAGCTGTAGATGATAGACATGGCCCCAGTTCCCTCGCAGAGAGTTGGTCTTCTTGCAGATGCATCTCCGCTTCTTCACCTTGGTGAAGATTACTGGGAATAAGACAAGTGGCAGGTTCTCAGACGTGTTCCCACTTTCCCCACACTGGAAGTTTCCCGTCCTGGAGAGAATCGTCTTTCCAGACACTCGCTGCCAGGCACAATCTAATGGAGGCGCTGACTTTCCAGTTCGCATTGATACCAAAGTAGATGCATTGGAGTGTTTTGCAGCTGAATGAGAACTGGGTTATTTTTGCTCGTCAGGAAATTTTGAGGGACACAAACGGGTTGGTAGACTCATAGATAGACACAAAACGCTGCAGTAACTCAACGGGACAGGCAGCATCCCTATGGAAGGGTAAGGTGTGAAAACGAGAGATCAAAGGGGATGCTGCTGAAGGGAAATGTAGAATGGATTATTGTTTGCCCTGGGGATGGTGACAAGGAGGCATTCAATCAGTAAAAATTCAATCAAGACGTCAGTAAAACCAGTCTGAAACGTAGAATGGGGAAGGGGTGGAGAGAGATAGAAAGCAAGGGCTCCTTGAAATTGGACAAATTAATATTCATACCGTGGATGTGTGAGCTCCCCAAGCGAAATATGAGATGCTGTTCCCCCAATTTGTGGGAGGCCTCACTCTGACAGCGGAGGAGGTCCAGGACAGAAAGGTCAGTGTGGGAATGGGAGGGGAAGTATTTAGCAAACGGGAGACCAAGCAAACAGCAATCAGTTCGAGTATAGGGAGGTTTCACGGCAGCCGGGTCACGACCCATGACCCGTGGCTACGCTACGCCAACTGGAGTACACGCGATGAACCGCAGGTAAGCACTCACCATTGTTTCCAGCGAGGCGGGCTCGTTAAAACCCGACCGCCGAAGTTGTCCGTTTTTGCGCAGTAAATAAATATGGAAATCGGGATAAGCGTGAGAGACATTTAGCCAACTTCAGAATTCCCAAAAGTGAGGAGAAATTACGGTAGATAGAAGCGAGAGCTGAAGGGACAACAACAGCCAGAGTGCTTGGCGAACACTGGCCGTTTGCTCACTGCATTTCATCAACTACGGCATCATTTGTGTTTTTCTTGATTCCTCTGGCATCTAAAAAGTTTCAGAAGTGATAAATCTGCCTGCAAAATTTTTAAATCGCCCTTGGTTCTCAAGTGGGGTTTTACATACAAAATGAAAATGCCTCTGAAGCATAATTTACAGCCAGATTTATCACTTCTGAGACTTTTTAGATACCAAAGGAATCAAGAAAAAACACAAATAATGCCTTACTGTTGATGAAATGCAGTGAGCCAACGCAATAATTCCCAATATTTTCAATTCCGATATCTGCACGGCCAATGTTCGCCAAGCACTTTAGCTGTCATTGCCCCTTCAGCTCTCGGTTGTCTTTGTCTGAATTTCGCTTCACTTTAGGAATTCTGAAGTTGGGTACATGTCTCTCACGCTTCCCCCGACTTCCACAATTTTTTACAGCGCACAAGTTCAACATTTTGGCAGTTTTTAACAGGTAGGAAAGTACGCGTTTCGTGTGTTAACAACATATATCGGAAGCTGCGATATCCTCCGGATGGATTGAGCGGCTCCGTGCGTCAAGCCCTATGACCCAGTGACCTTACGTGCAACCCCCCCCCCCCCCCCCCCTTTAATTAGCGCACGGTTTGGCGTTATGTTTCTTCACAGTATGAAGCCCAGCACAACGTGAACTGGCGGGATGGATATTGGTGCAGAGCGGTTACTCGGCGCGTTTGACACCAGCGAGCACCTTCTCTGCGGTCTCCATCAGGAGATCCAGCACATTACTCAGCATCATGTAGGTCATCAGAAATGATGACCCGGCTCCAAATACGGAGCCAATGACTGGGACAAAGTAAAGACCGGCTTCCACGGCTGAAACAGCAATGGCGGCTGCACCTAGAATCAGCTTTACTATTACTTTTACAGTTATTTCTCCCAGCAGGGAAGATTTCACTCTGTCTTTCAGCTCTTCCACGGATGTGCCTGTTCTGTCGGCCAATCTGCGGAGAGCAGCATCATCCAGACACAGGCATTTGCGGAAATAGATTATCGCTCCAATCAATATCGCCGTGTCACAGGCGGCAGAGAGACCCGCGACCGGGATCGCTCCCACTGTTCCTGACATGACTGCCAACATCCAGATACGTCTCTTCAACACCTCACCTTTTTTCCGAATAATCTCCACACTATCGTTGGGAAGGGCCAGGACAAAGACAGATTTCTTTATATTTGGTAAACCATCTGCAAGTGCTTTCATTAACCAATAAAAATCATACATATTCTTCTTAAAACTGCATATCAGGAACACGGTGGGATCAGGGATCCCGGCCGCTCCCAACCCACTGACGCAATCGCTCCGGATATTTCCCATTTCTGCATCTTCATCAAATTTCTCCACTTGCTGCTGCATTGAATTGAGGTCATTGTCAATCTTAGAGCGAACAAAATAGAACTCCTTCCCCAGCCGCTTAATCTCCGTGGCAAGTTTTGCATCATTCTCTCTGAATCGAGTAGCTGACACTATGATGAAGAAATCGTATTTTTTAAATCGCATTTTCCTCAGGTAGGAAGCAGCGGTGAATCGTGTAGATCCGATCCCCGGCAGGTCCCAGTAGCGGACATTGGGCAGATTGGGATGTCGGTATCCGGTTGGCTCCATTGTAGTTTCCGTGGTCCCAATCGCAGCCGCTCCCTTATCTTCGCTACAAAGCCCTCTCATGGCGTTGATGAGGGTGGATTTTCCTGCACCCGTCGCTCCCGTCACGGCGATGTTCAGCTCGGTATTGTCCAGTTCTCTCAACTTCTTCTGTAGCAGATGTTTAACATTTTCCACACCTCCCGTTGCGAAGTTGGACTTCAGTTTGCTGAGCTCTTCCTGTGTGAAGTATGTGGGGGTCTCAGACTGAGCCGCCTGTTGGCTGAAAGGAAACATGTTCGGTGATAGTTTCCAGTTGACATGAAACCAACTGAACTAAAGGACGAGCACCTTCTCTCCCTTTCCCACTTCTCTTCCCATTGCGCCACCTGGATACAAACCGTTTATCCCACAACCCCGCCCCTTCCCCCTTCACCCGTCACCTTCCAACTCTATCCATTCCTCCGGCTTCCCATTTCACGCCTCTTCTCTTGGAGCGGAATTAGGCCATTCGGCCCATCTATCCCACGAGTTCTCCTTCTCTTGGTCTTTTCATCACTGGCCTGCCTTCAATGATCAGCCCCCTCCCCCACCCCCAACATCTATCAACCTATCACTTGCCTGACTTGGTCCTGCCCCCAATCCTCATCCAGCCGCCTCCCTCCAATCACAATCAGAGTGAAGAAGGGTCCCGCCCCGAAACGCCACCTGTCCCCCAGAGATGCTGCCTGACCCGCTAAGTTACTCCAGCGCTGTGCTTGAGGTGAGGGAGGAGAGGTGGAGAAGTAACATTGTGTGATGTATCCAGACATACCTGGAGCTGGCATTTCCCATTCTCCTTCTCTGTCTGTCCTTGTCTCGCCTGTGTGATGATCCAGTGGTCCCAGCACTGCCCGGGGAGGAGAGGTCTTGGCACTGGGGCTCCTCCTTGTCTTCAGTTGTGTGTGTTCTCCAAGAGGAAAGCAGAGAGGTTGCTGGTGGTTCTTTCTGTAGCAGAGGTGTATGTAAGGCTGCAAAGTATATCCCTCTTAATCAATATACGTCATTTGGCCCAACTGGTCCGTGTCAACACAATGCCCCATCTAAGCCAGTCCCACTTGTTCACAATTGCCCCATAACTATATGAACCTTTCCTGTCCATGCCACTGACGTAATGTCTATCAGATGTTGTTATAGTACCTGCTTCAATTAGTTCCTCTGGTAGCTCGTTGCACAGACCCGCCACCCCATGAGTAAAAAAGTTGCCCCTCATGTTCCAATGGAATCTCTCCTCCCTCACTTTAACCCTAAGCCTCTACCACGGGTATGAGACTGTGGATTCACCCTCAATTTCCCTCATGATGTTATAAGCGCCTTTCAGATCACCCCTCATCCTCCTGCGCTCCAAGGAATAAAGTCTTAGTCTGTCCAACCTCTCCCTGGAGTTCAAGTCTTTGAGTCCTGAAAACATTCCCGTAAATCTGCTCTGCGCTCTTTCCAGCTTAATTCAGTTCAGTTCAGTTTAGTTTATTATCACGTGTGGCGAGGTAGAGTGAAAAGCTTTTGTTGTGTGCTATCCAGTCAGCGGAAAGACAATCCATGATTGCAATTGAGCCATTTACAATGTACAGATACACGATAAGGGAATAACGTCTAGTGCAAGGTAAAGCCAGTAAAGTCTGATCAAAGATAGTCAGAGGGCCCCGGGAGAGGTAGATAGTAGTTCAGGACTGCTCTCTAGTTGTGTTGGGATAGAACCCTGTGACAGTAACTTGCTTTGAATCTCCCAGTGATTCTCAGGAACAAGTTTTTAGACTTTAAAATTAACCTACGAACATTCCTCTCACCTTCGCTCCCCCCATCCTCCACCCTGGTTGTTTCATCAGCTCCATAGTTCACATTGTTTCCCTTCAGATCACACCTTTCCCGGCACACAATGGCACCGCCCTGCCTCAGCTCATTTGTTACCAGCCTGATATGTCCTGGAGAAACTCAGCATCTATGGAGCGAAGTAAATAGGCAACGTTTCGGCCCAAAACCTTTCTTCACACTGATGTGAGAGTGGGGGGGGGGGGGGGGGGGGGGGGGTGGGGGGGGGGGAGAAGAAAGATGAAAAGGTGGAGCAGGGCCGGAGTTAAATTGGGGAGCACAGTTTTATGAACATTGACTTCTCTAATTTCAGGTAGTCCTTACGTTCCACTAAGAGTTTATATCTACAATGAGAAAACCCACGCAGGTCACAGGGAGAACTCGTCACAGACAACACTCGTAGTAGGGATCGAACCCGTGTCTCTGGTGCTGCAAGCGCTGTAAGGCAGTAACTCTACCGCTGCCTGCGCCACCGGGCCGAACTGTCTGCGGTCACCCGCAATGGACTGAATACATCACGGGGGGAAACAAGATAGACACAAAATGCTGGAGTAACTCAGCGGGACAGGGAGCATCTCTGGAGAGAAGGAATGGGTGACGTTTCAAGTCCAGACCCTTCTTCAGACTGAAGTCAGGGGAGACGGAGATGCATAAATAAGCAAGTGTAAGGTGTGAAAACGGGCCAAAGGGGATGGAGATCACGGAACATTGTTAGCTGGAAGAAGGGAACAACAAAGCAAACAGAGATAAAATGTAGTCGGAGATAGAGACTGGTTGTAGAACTGGGAAGGGGAAAAGATGGAGAGAGAGGGAAAGCAAGGGTTACTTGAAGTTAGAGAAGTCAGTGTTCATACCGCTGGGGTGTAAGCTGCCCAAGCGAAATATGAGGTGCTGTTCCTCCAATTTGCACTGGGCCTCACTCTGACAATGGAGGATGCTCAGGCAGGAAGGACAGTGTGGGAATGGGAGGGGGAGTTAAAGTGTTTAGCAACCGGGAAATCAGGTAGGTTAAGGTGGACTGAGCTTGGTCTCACCGATATACTGTATCTGCTGTTCCACAGCTAGAACTTCAGATACAATAGATGAAGTTTGGGGAAGTGCAAATGAACCTCTGCCTCACCTGATAAACCTGTCACGGTCCTTGGACGGAGTTGAGGGGGAGGTTTAGGGACAGGTGTTGCATCTTCTGCGGTTGCAGGGGAAAGTACCTGGGGAGGGGGTGGTTTTGGTGGGAAAGAGTGAGTTGATCAGGGAGTTGCGGAAGTAACGGTCTCTGCGGAAAGGGGTGGAGATGGGAAGATGTGACTAGTAGTGGGATCCTGTTGGTGGTGCTGAAAATGTCAGAGGATTATGTGCTGTATGCGATGGCTGATTGGGTGAAAGGGGGGACTCTGTCCCTGTTGCGACTGGGGGGAGTGGGAGCAAGGGCAGAGCTGCAGTGTACCGAGGAGACCCTAGTGAGGGCCTCATCTCTAATGGGAGAGGGGAACCCGTTACCTCCCATGCCCCGGTATGGAGCACTTCATCTTGGACACAGATGCGGCGTAGACGGAGGAATTGGGAGTAGGGGATAGAGCAGGGGTGGGGAACCTGCGGCCTTCTAGGCCATTCCGTGCGGCCTTTTGAATTAATCCAAATTCTGTAGAACAAATCCTTTTATTTTAATTAATATTTTTGTTCAACTTTTATTATTTTAACTGTTATCTTCAAATGAATGTATTTAAAATACCAAAGAATCAAAGAAGATTCACCAAAATGATCCTCCCCGACTAGTGAGTGTATGTACAGACGGGGCACCTTCCATGACAGGAACACGTGAAGGGTTTATTTCACAGATAAAAAAGGTATTATCAGATCCTGATGATCTCATTTCATTTCATTGTATCTTATATCAGCAAAATCTCAGTGCTAAATCTACTATTTTAAGTGGCACTTTGCAACAAGTTATAAGTATTGTCAACTATATTCATGCAAATGCAACACGGCATCGCATCAGTTTCGTAATATGCTAAATTTGGACGATGAGGCATTTGTGTGGATTTGCCGTATCATTGTAAAGTGCGTTGGCTATCGCAGGGACAGGTGTTAGCAAAATGTTTATCTTTGCGAGAACAGATAGTTACATTTCATGGAGAACAGAATCAGCAATGTGAAATATTGAAAGAAGATTTCTATAGAAATACTGCATTTCGGTGTGATATAATGTCAAAGCAAAATGACTTGAATGTTTATTTGCGAAGTGAAACTAAGTCTATATGATATGTGGCAAAAAATACAAGCATTTCCATAAAAACCTATCTTTTTTCAAAACTCTTCTTCTTCAAGATGAAATTTGGGATGAACATTTTCCACAGTTAGCGAAAGTCATTGATGAGCAGGAGGATTCATGCGGATCATTTGAAGAATATGCAGCTGTTATAGACTTATTAATTAAAGAATACGATGAAAGGTTCACTGACTTTGAGAATCATGACATCACACTCAAATTAGCATTTCAACCTCACCTAGTTGATGTCTACAAGGCTCCTAAAGAACTACAGATGGAATTGATTGAGCTCTCCGAAGAAGATATTTTAAAGTCCTTATTTGAAGGGAAGAAAGATCTAAGAAAAAATGCAATAGAATATCCACGTCTTCGGCAACATGCATGAAAAATGTATTCTTGCTTTTCAACCACTTATTGCTGCGAATCTACATTCTCCTACCTAGCCCAAACCAAGACGCTCTTAAGGTCACAAATGACGGATACCCGTCTAGAAGAT
>CM069143.1:69064417-69095344 GCA_035221665.1 Okamejei kenojei
GTCACCGGCAATGGACTGAACACATCACTGGGGATAAACAACATAGTGAAGAGGTTCACGTGTTGTGCAAACACTCAGTTTAATATTTAGACGATACAGCTCGACCAATAGTACAGAAGGACAAAGTGTGTGTGTTAACGTGATGACTGCGAGGTGAAGTCTAGCTCTGTCCGCTGCACCCCACCACTTGTCATCCAGGCCGGCGTTGAATCACGCGAGTGCTCGAGCTGGACCGACGACGGTTCGAGACCAAAGTGGCTCGGCCCGTCACAATAGACACAAAATGCAGGAGTAACTCAACAGGACAGACAGCATCTCTGGACTGAAGCAATAGGTGACGTTTCACGTCCAGATCATTCTTCAGACTGAAATCAGTGGAGAGTTAGAAACATAGAGAAGTTCAATAGTTCATCCAGGTTAGTCGGGAAGTGGTGTTAGGTAAATTGAATGGATTAAAGGCCGATAAATCCTCAGGGCCAGATAGGCTGCATCCCAGAGTACTTAAGGAGCTAGCCCCAGAAATAGTGGGTGCATTAGTGATAATTTTTCAAAACTCTTTAGATTCTAGAGTAGGTCCTGGGGATTGGAGGGTAGCTAATGTAACCCCACATTTTAAAAAGGGAGGGAGAGAGAAAACAGGGACGTACATACCAGTTAGTCTAACATCGGTAATGGGGAAAATGCTAGAGTCAGTTATTAAAGATGGGATAGCAGCACATTTGGAAAGTAGTGAAACCATTGGACAAAGCCAGCATGGATTTACGAAAGGTAAACCATGTCTGACGAATCTTATAGAATTTTTCGATGATGTGACTAGTAGAGTGGATAAGGGAGAACCAGTGGATGTATTATATCTGGACTTTCAGAAGGTTTTCGACAAGGTCCCATATAAGAGATTAGTATGCAAACTTAAAGCACACGGTATTGGGGGTTCATTATTGATGTGGATAGAGAACTGGCTGGCAGACAGGAAGCAAAGAGTAGGAGTAAACGGGTCCTTCTCAGAATGGCAGGCAGTGACTAGTGGGGTACCGCAAGGCTCAGTGCTGGGACCCCAGCTGTTTACAATATATATCAATGATTTGGATGAGGGAATAGAATGCAACATCTCCAAGTTTGTGGATGGCATGAAGCTGGGGTGCAGTGTTAGCTGTGAGGAGGATGCTAGGAGGCTGCAAGGTGACTTGGATAGGTTGGGTGAGTGGGCAAATGCATGGCAGATGCAGTATAATGTGGATAAATGTAAGGTTATCCACTTTGGTGGCAAGAACAGGAAAGTAGACTATTATCTAAATGGTGGCCGATTAGGAAAAGGGGAGATGCAACGAGACCTGGGTGTCATAGTACACCAGTCATTGAAAGTAGGCATGCAGGTGCAGCAGGCCGTGAAGAAAGAGAATGGTATGTTAGCATTCATAGCAAAATGATTTGAGTGTAGGAGCAGGGAGGTTCTACTGCAGTTGTACAGGGCCTTGGTGAGACCACACCTGGAGTATTGCGTACAGTTTTGGTCTCCTAATCTGAGGAAAGACATTCTTGCCATAAAGGGAACACAGAGAAGGTTCACCAGACTGATTCCTGGGATGGCAGGACTTTCATATGATGAAAGACTGGATAGACTCGGCTTGTACTCGCTAGAATTTGGAAGATTGAGGGGGGATCTTATAGAAACTTACAAAATTCTTAAGGGTTGGACAGGCTAGATTGCAGGAAGATTGTTCCGGATGTTGGGGAAGTCCAGAACAAGGGGTCACAGTTTAAGGATTTGGGGAAAGTCTTTTTGGACCGAAATGAGAAAAACACTTTTCACACAGAGAATGGTGAATCTGTGGAATTGTCTGCCACAGTAGGCAGTTGAGGCCAGTTCATTGGCTATATTTAAGAGGGGGTTAGATGTGGCCCTTGTGGCTAAAGTGATCAGGGGGTATGGAGAGAAGGCAGGTACAGGATACTGAGTTGGATACTGATCAGCCATGATCATATTGAATGGCGGTGCAGGCTCAAAGGGCCGAATGGCCTACTCCTTCACCTATTTTCTATGTTTCAATGTTCAATAGTCCTTTACTGTCACGTGTACCTTAAGGTCCAATGAAATTTGATTTACCACACAGTCACATCTATAAAAGCAACAAGACACAATATTAGATACAAGTTAAACCTAAACAGCCACCCCAGCAGCGTGTGAGAATCCCTGGGCACACAGCAAAAGTGGAGACGGACAGCCATCAGTCCAATGTCTGGGCCACACACACACTCTTCACTGTGATGTGACCAGAGTTGTTCTGACCGCTTGTCTCTCTCTCTGGAGCCCCTGTCCACCCGAACAGTCAGAAAGCCGTCCACACTCACACCAGACTCCAGGACGCTCCAGCGACACCGAGACCACCGCACTCACGGCAATCCCCCCCGAGTCCCCACCAGCGCAGGCTGCATCCATCTTGCTTTCGTTGACCTCATACTCCTCACTGTGATGGAAGGCGAATAACTTTGACCTTTTTCTGCCTTTTCTCGCGTGGTCGGGGCGATCGATACATCTGAAGTCGGGGCGATCGAAGCCCTTGCAGGCGGCAATCGTAGCCCCGGCAACGGGCCGTCGAAGCTCCTGCAGCTCGAGTTCCCAACGTCGGCCCCTAACAATGGGACCACCAGCTCCACCATGTTAGGCCGCAGGGTGGACGGAGATACGATCCCAAAATGTTGCTTCTCCATTGGGGTAGAGATAAAAAAGTTTCAATCACCCCCTCCCCTCCCTCTCCTCCCCTCCACCTAATACAACATCTAAAGATCAGCTAAAACATACAAATAAAATGGAGTAAAAACAATAAAAAAGAAAGTGGCAAGAAGGAAGAAGCGACGCTCTCTCTCACGGTAAGGAAATGTAAGGTGTGAAAACGGGACAAAGGGGATGGAGATCAAGGAAAATGTAGAATAGATCATTGTTAGTTGGGGGAAGGGAACAACAAAGCAGAGACAAAATGTAGTCAGTGATACAGACAGGTAGGAGAACAGGGAAGGGGAAGGATGGAGAAGAGAAGGAAAGCAAGGGTTACTTGCAGTTAGAGAAGTCAATGTTCATACCGAAGGTAGACACGAAATGCTGGAGAATAACAGCGGGACAGGCAGCATCTCTGGAGAGAAGGAATGGGTGAAGATTCGGATCAAGACCCTTCTTCAGACCACTGTTCATACCACTGGGATGTAAGCTGCCCAAGCTTAATATGAGGTGCCGTTCCTCCTAATTGCGTCTGGCCGCACTCCAATAATCGAGGTCCAGGACAGGAAGGGAAGTGTCGGAATCGGTAGGGGAGTTAAAGTGTTTAGTAACTGGAGAACAGGTAGATTTAGACAGACTGAGCAGAGGTGTAAAACAAAATAATCGCCGAGCGTGTGCTTACCCTCACTGATATACAGGAGTCCACACCTGGAGCAGCGGAGACAGTAAATGAGGTTGGAGGAGTTGCAAGTGATCTTCTGCCTCACCTGAGGAATCAGGGTCTTTGGACGGAGTCGGGGGGGGGGGGGGGGGGGGGGGGGGGGGGGGGGGGGGGTTATAGGGTCAGGTGTTGCAGCTCCTGCGGTTGCAGGGGACAGTACCTGGGGAGGGGGTGGTTTGGGTGGGAAGGGATGAGTTAACCAGGGAGTGCGGAGGGAACGGTCTCTGTGGAAAGCGGAATGGGGTGGAGATGGGAAGATCTGGCTAGTGGTGGGATCCCGTTGGAGGTGGCGCAAGTGTCGGTAGATTATGTGCTGTATGCGACGGCTGATGGGGTTAAAGGTGAAGACTTAGGGGACTGTCCCAGGCTACCATCGTCAAGAGGTTAAACCTTTGCTGAAGTAACCAAGGAGTTGTGGAGGGAATGGTCTCTGCGGAAGGTGGAAAGGGGTGGAGGTGGGAAGATGGGGGGAGGGAGGAGCTCGGAAGGGTGGAGCTGCGGGGGGAGGTAGAGCCGGGCGGAGGCGGGTAGATGTGAGTGAGGGCGCCCCATCTATGATGGGAGAGGGGAACCCCCGTTCCATAAAGAATGAGGACATCTCAGGATGAACCAGGAAGTTTGTGGAGGGAAGAAGGGTCTCAACCTGAAATGTCACCGCAGAGATGCTGCCTGTCCCACTGAGTTACTCCTGCATTTTGTGTCTATCTGATCTGTGCAGGTTGTCGGCCTTCAGTTTAGGCAGTGGCTTCAGACATTGGCATCTGCTGGCCGTCACTCCCCTGTAAGAGGGGCAACGCATTCTCAACACTGTCCACAATTTACACATTCACCAAGCTAGTTAACCTACAAACCTGTACGTCTTTGGAGTGTGGGAGGAAACAGAATATCTCGGAGAAAACCCACGTGGTCACGGGGAGAACATACAGACTCCGTACAGACATCATCTGTAGTCGGGATCGAACCCGGGTCCCTGGTGCTGCTCTACCGCTGCGCCACCATGGCCGCCTGCCCGGGAACCCGCCCGGAATGTCCAGTTTGCCGGCTGGAGGCTGAGGACTTGCCAGGGTTGTAGATGTGTCCCAGACCTGCATCGCCCTTGTTTGTCTGGAGACGGACCACTTGTCCACGTGCGAGAGGCTCGCTGGACTTGTCGAAGAGTCTACAAGGACCAGATAGTGTTTCCCATGCCATTCGCAGATGTCAGTGGCTAACGTGGACCAAGGGACAGGAGGGACTGGTTGCGGCAGTAAAGGCTGCTTTTGCTGATGTGGCGATAGGCTTTTGCTGATGTGTGTTAGGCTTTTGCAGACAGCACAAACTTCATTTTTTTCACGTATGTATTTGGTCATTTCGGGCCAGTAAAACATGCTTTGCGCCCTTTGGAGGGTTGCCTCCACGCCAGGGTGGCCCCTGTGGATGTCGTCAAAGTATTTGTCCCGGAGGGCTGCTGGAACCACCGCCTTGTGGCCCTTGACAATAGTTCCGTCCTGTAATACTAGTTCATCGTGAACCAGGAAGTATGGGCGTATCTCAAGCGGGGTTGTGTTTATCTGGCCAGCCGCGCCGGATGGCTGCAGACAGCAATTGTAAGGTCTCATCAGCAGCCGTATGTGCTGCTAGGCTGCTCAAATATTCAGTTGGTACAAACGATACCTTAATTACTGAGAATTGGTCCTGTTCGGAGAGTTGTTGTTCATTAGTTTTACGCGTGGCTCTGTATAGCGTGTCTGCTATGTGCAATTCTTTGCCTTTCCTGTAGACAATGTTGAAATCAAACTGCTGCAGTTGCATCATCACTCGCTGGAGTCGTGCTGGGGCAGCGTGGATGGGTTTGTTCAAAATGGTGACCAGCGGCTGGTGGTCAGTCTCGATTATCACGGACTTTCCAAAGATAAAGTCCAGGTGCAGAAAGTTGTGACCACTGCCCAGTCCATCATCGGCTCTGACCTCCCCACCATCAAAGGGATCTATCACAGTCACTGCCTCAAAAAGGCTGCCAACATCATCAAAGACCCACACCGTCCTGGCCACACACTCATCTCTCCGTAGCCATCGGGAAGAAGGTGCAGAAGCTTGAAACCTGGAACATCCAAGTTCAGGAACAGCTACTTCCCCACAGCCATCAGGCTATTAAACTCGCCATCGAACAAACTCTGAACAATAACAGCCTATTGCACTTAACTGTTTATTTATTGTGTATACATATATGCTCTATGGTATATAGACACACTGAACTTGTATCTCTTGTTCTGTACTACGTTTACATATTCTGTTGTGCTGCAGAAAGCAGGAATTTCATTGTCCTATCTGGGACACATGACAATAAAACTCTCTTGACTCTTGAATGGCCAGATCAAGATCCCTGACTTACAACAACGGGGACTTGGAAATGGCCCCAAACTGGCAACTCTGTCAACTGTCTCAGTGTCCCACTGCGATACACTTGTACTGTATCTGAGATGCTTATCTAAGATGTATCTAAGTGATTATGTGTAATGATACTTGTACTGAACTGTGTACAGAAATGTGACAAATAAAGTACCGTGCCATCCCTTTACTAATCAAGAACATATCAATCTCCACTTTAAAAATACCCAATGACTTGGCTTCCACCACTGTCTGGGCAATTAATTCCACAGGTTCACCACCGTCTGGCTGAAGAATTCCTCCTTATCTCCATTCTAAAGATACGTCCTTTTATTTTGATGCTGTGCCCTCTAGTCCTAGACTCTCCCACTACTGGAAACATCCTCTCCATGTCCACTCTATCTAGTTTAGTTTATTGTCACGTGGCCCCACATTCTGGTTCAACGCCCAAAAAAACCCAGTTTCATAAATAAAAATGTGGCACATGGTTTTTAACAGCTGACGTCAGAAGTGGATGAACATGCATCACACAAGTATTTCCCACAAAGACTTGGCTGTGCTCTGTTCTGGTTGCATTCCTCCTTCTCCTTCAGTTCTCAAACAGACACAAGGCGGAAGTTCAGTTAGTTTAGTTGAGTTTAGTTTATTGTCACGTGTACCGAGGTACAGGGAAAACCTCTTTGTCGCATGCTATCTCGTTGGTGGAGAGACTATACACGATTACAATCAGGCCGTCCACAGTACAGATACAGGATTAAGGGAATCTGGGCCTTTCAGTATTCGGTTGGTCTGAGCATCACAGTGGACAGACCAGAGCCACAGGAGGGCGAGAGAGAGATGGAGTTGGTGAGCACTATGAGTGATACAGAGGCTCCAGCAGGGGGAGAGAGAAGATTAGAAATGAGTGCCTATCTAAAGTTTAGATACGATTTGATAGAACTTTATTAACCTCAGGAGGGAAATTGAGGGGGAGATTCTGTCGGGGGGGCAGGGAAGAGGGTGAGCAGATAGACACATAATGCTGGAGCAACTCAGCAGTTCAGGCAGTATCTCTGGTGAAAAGATATAGGTGACGTTTCAGGTCACGACCCTTCTTCAAATGGCATTTTCTTTACCTTCCTTCCATCCTTAACCCCATATACCTGAGTTATCCTGAGCGGTTGGTCCACAGCCTGCTATGGCAATTCCAATGCACAGACATGCAAGAGGCTGCAGAGAGTGGTGAACTCAGCCCGGTCTATCAGGGGTCCAGCCCACCCCACCAGCAGAAACATCCTCACCAGACGCAGCCTCAAGAAGGTTGAATCTGGATCTGGATCTGGATGTAGTACGCTGAGAAGCTCTAGGTAGAGCATCACTCAACACTATAATGGTGGTATCTTCCGAACACCCAATATCCCATCCCTCCCTCCTACCCAAAGTTCACCCATCTCACTCTTCCCCCCTTCGCCAAAAGTCCTCATGCCAAGCATCCCTCCCTCCATACCGTCCCTCTCACCTCCTCCTCAGGGACCAGCTTTCTCCCTCCTTCCATCCGACCATCCCCCCCCTTCCTTTCTTGTCCCACTCCCGTTCAACTTCCCTCCCCCACTTCCCGCCATCTATCATCAAGGATCCCCAGCATCCGGGCCCTGCCCTCTTCTCACTGCTACCGTCTAGCAGGAGGTACAGAAGCCTGAAGTCCCAAACCACCAAGTTGAGGAACAGTTATTTTCCTACAACCATCGGGTAATCCTACCTTTCCAACAGGTATTTCCTGACTACCCTACCCATGCCTCTCATAATTTGATATACTTCTAACAGGTATCCCAACAACCTTCACCAGTCTAGAGAAAAATATCCAAGTTTATCTGAAGACGGGTTCCGACTCAAAACTTCACTTTGATTTTCTCCAGAGATGTTGCCTGACCCATTGATTTACTCCAGCATTTTGTGTCTATTCAAATTTGCCCAACCTCTCTATATAGACAATGCCTTCTGAGCTAGACTGCATTCAGAAATCTCCTGCACCCTCCCCAGATGCTCCACACCCGACCTGTTTACCATGCCTCTGCCTCATACTTTCATCTAATTGAGTGACATAACTGTGATTGGGCAAAATATTTTTTTTACAATTAGATGTTTCATAGATACATAGACAATAAGTGCAGGAGTAGGCCATGTAGTGGCAGATTTTCATATATTTCTAGAAATTAACTCCCTAGCCAGTAAATGGATGAGCATGGTTAAGGGGGGTGTCTTTGAAACGCATGCGAGCTGGCCGACAGAGACCTTCAGAGCTTATTCACAGACACGGCATCAAAACACAGTCTTTTGATGAATAAATGAGTTATTGTTGATAGAAAACAGTAAGATACATTCAAATTTCTTACGACTCATTACTACAATCTTCATCGAACTCCAGCTTATTACTTCAAACATTAGAAAACCTCGTGTCTCCAATACACTTCACATGATCTCCTTTATGGCTCGCGTGGTCGAAGGGTTATCCTTCTCCCTACTCGCTCCAAACCACACTAAAAACTAAACTTCTGCGCAAGCATCTTAGCTCCAAACATGCCCAAAAACACGTCATAAATCCCACCCACAATGTAGCGAGCAGTCTACAATTTAAAAGCACATGCCATCATCAATGACACGCAAAACAGGCCAAATGGCCACTACATACCGGCCTCTAATTGTTCCGAGTATATAACGAGGCAATTACTAATAAACATTGTTTTAAAGTGGCCATAAAGGCTTAACATATATATAAAGTTAAAGGTCAGGGAATAAAACCCTGTGGCTCCTCGTCGGGAAATTGAACCCCGGTCTCCCACGTGACAGGCGGGGATACTAATCACTATACTAATGAGGAAAAAAAAGCATGCACTACATATCCTCAATCAAAATTCTTCATCGACTCTTCCATCTTCACTTTCGCCTTCTAGAAACAAGCACAACTAAGTTATTAATCTTATTAAATCAGTGGTTTTAGTTCAAAGTCGTATCGTGTGCTCCAAACCCTTAAAATCAGGCATGATACCCAGTATGTAGTCCAAAACATAATAGTCCAAAGCCTTGACAGCATGAAACGTCTTCCTCCATGTCCGATCAACTCATGAATGTGTCGTAACAGCAGTTTGAAAATCCTTCAAAAGAATAATAAAGTTAACCGTCAGGTTAGTTTTAATGTCCAAATCATTTGCAGAGATTTCAAATCTCAGCTCAAGCTTTGACCATTCTATGTCTGGCTTACAGAGAGATTTTAGTGCATTGATCCATCTCTTATCGCTTAAGAAACCGTTCACTGTCAGTTCTCCGGAAAGCTTCATTCACATAATCTTCTTCTGTGTTAACATATTTCAGTTGTACAACATTAGGAACTCCCAATGCTCTTTCCATTGGCAGATTGTCTCTGTTTAAATCCAACTCTCTGGTTTCTTTGGCTCTATCGTCTAGTGGAATGCTTTCACAAATGTCACTGTTCCACTTCGGAAATGTGAATCCTCCCTTATTGCAAAGAGAAGTCAGATGTTCTACTGGTAGAATTGCTTCCTGCTCAGTAGACATGGATTTTAAGCAATCATCCTTGTAGAAATTATTCTTCAAAGAGCTTCTTACTTCATGAAATTTAGTACCTTCGCCAAACTTGCATTTCAAAGTCTGGCTACGTTGCTCTGCCATTCGACGATTATTCAGTAGATTAACACTTTCTTGTTTGAAAGGTAAGTCCACATAATAGTGTCCGTCAGTTTTCAATGAGTAGTTCATAATATCCATGAACTTCAACTCTTCATTCGACATCGCTTCAGATTCCTTGCTGATTCTTTCCTTGAAGTCATGATTGTATGGTTTCATCACCGGCTTTTCTAATTCATCAGTAGACATTTGATTAACAGCAATGACAGGATAGTTCCTCTGATTCCTGTTTTCGTGGGTCCTTTTCAAGGAACCATAGATAACCCATCCAAGTAGGGTTTCCGTAGCATACAGTCCATCGCCTTGGCTCCTAACAATCTGTAGGGGTTCCAAAACCTTCAAAACATTTATTCCGATAAGTAGATCAACACTAGAATTTATTTCAGAAGTCTTGACATCCTTCAGGTAAGGCCATTGTTTCAAGTCTTCATGTATTGCTATATTTTGATGACCAACAGGCATAGTTCCACGTTTAAACACTTCAGATATCGGTATAAAATTATCATCATCCAAACTGGATAACTCCATACTCGTAATGAAATGACTGCTGCTCTCTTTTTCTTTAGTCATGGTACGTAATCGAATCTTAGTCTCTTCTCCTGTGATATTCAACCTTTCGTCAGGTTTTCTGTGCAAAAGGTAGTCGAACATCCGTGATCCAGAAAAGCATATGTTTGCAACACTGTGTTCGTCTTGCTGTTCCTTACCTGTACTGGTAAGATAGTAAAATTACAAGCTTCTACCCCGGAGCCAATATGAGCAGTTACTTGAGGCGAGGTGATAGCATTTATAGCAGCTGACTCCTCTTTTTGCTTTGTATGGTCCGGCTCTTTCTTTACAGGGTGAAGCACATCAGGATGATTTTGCTTACTCTTGTCACAAATTATTGGGCACTTACAGTTTTTTACCATGTGCCCCTTCTTTAGACATCCAAAGCAGATTCCATTTATTTTTAAGAAGTCCATCTTGTCTTCATATTCTTTCATCTTGAATCTTTGACATCATCTTATGGTGTGACCAACTTCATCACATAACAAACAAAATACTATTTGCTTGCTAGTAGACACATTTCCTTTCTTTCTGTCTGTCTTTTCCACAGGTGTGGTCGTGATAGCAAAACTACTTCTCTAAGGTTCAGATATTTCTTCAGTTTTGGTAAAGGTAGAACCTTTGTTAGTTGCAATCGGTTTGTAATCTTCAATAGTCCAGTGTGGTTCTAACATGTTCCGGACTTCCCTTTCTAAGAATTCCACCAGGTCTGGTAGCCTGTCTACTTGGTTCCTTTCTTCTCTTATTTTGCCTGCTTCATCTCTCCACTTTTCTCGCAGTCTTCCGGGCAAGTTGCTCAAGATGATTCTAGTATTACTCACAAGAATCATTTCTTCCATGTGGCCAAAATTTCTCATCGAGCTGCAACAGTCTCTCAGAAATATTGCATAATTGCCTCCCCATCTTCCGGTTTGATTTCTTTCCAAGCATCGGCCTTCTCCATGTAAGCGTTAGCAATCCTGTGTTCATCACCAAAATGCTCTTTCAGTAATTTTCTCACCTTTTTGTAGCCCAGATCGCCTGGCTCCATCTGACAACTTTTAACAAGTACCTTCACACTTCCACTCGTGTACTTCACCAGAAATCGTAAGCGCTCTTTCTCATTCATAACATTTGTTTCTAATACCTCCTCTAATGCCCTTACGAAAGCTTCATACTGCAAAGGATCTCCACCATACGTAGGAATTTCTACTGGTGGTAAAATGAGAGAAGTATTTTGTCTGGCGATGAATTCAGTTTGATTTTTCACCAATGCCATTAACCCATCCTGATATCCTTGGCTTGACTCCACCTTTCAATAAACAGGTCTTCGTGACTCAAACTGGCTTGATCGAGCCTATACATCAGGCCTCGGAAAAGTGTGGCCTGCAATTGGTCTATCTCGAGAATCCACAGGTGCTCCAATGGTAGTTTGTTTCAATCTAGCCCTCATTTGCTGAGATGATCTTTTATCCATCTTACTCTGTTCCAATGGGTTTTCAAAGCCAAGATATCTGCTGGACCTCGATTGTGGAATTGATCCAACTGCTAATTCACTTTGAGCAGTTTTTCTTCTTGGTCCAGAGCTCATCGTCCTCAATGATCTAGAGCTACATCTTGACCCCTCACTTTCCAGTAGCTCCTTCTCTGATTTGGTCATCTTTGTGTTTAATTCCAGTTGTTCCTTTCGTCGCCTCACCTCTTCTTCTTGTCGTGTCATCTCTTCTTGCTTTCCCGTCATCTCTTCTTCTTATTGTTCAATCTCATGTTTCATCCTCATGGCATCTGCTTCTATAGCGAGCGCAGCTAGCTCAGCTTCAACTCCCAATTGAGCAGAAGCCCTTGATACCGAACTGGCTGAAGAACCAGATTTATATCCTGAACTATCTGAGCTGCTACTGCAGCCTCTGCTGCTGCTGTCGGCTTTTTGGCCGCCGACTTTGCAGTCAGTGATGAAGGTGTGGCCTTTGCCGTTCGTAGTTGAGCCACGGGGGTCTTCAACTGAGGCTCTTCATTGCTTGAAGATTCTTCGGTACTTTCAGAATCGGACTCGCTGACCGAGCTGGTACTGGCCTTCTTGGCCGCAGGCATCTGAGCGGCAGCAGCCGCCTTGGCCAGCGCGGGGTCAGCTTTCCTCTGTGCAATTGTTGTGGCAGGATTTAGGGTTGCCTCTTCATCATTACTGTAGATGGTTTATATGCAACCAATAATATAGTTACCTCACTCCCATTAACCCCGCCCAGTTAACATCAATCATAACGCCTTCCCCTCAGTAGAAAAATGTAGCCGGTGCTTGAAGGTGTATGTAATACCCAGTGCTATCATTAAAAGATGTTGTACACTTAAAGAGCTTGTAAAAGTTTTCATTTACATGGTGTCAGAAGTGGGATGATACTTGCGTCTCCTGTTTATCGGTTTTTATTTCTTTTTTTTTGATTTGTGTTTTTTGTGCTTTGATCTCTTTGGCCATGGCGTCCTCTTGCAGAAAGCCCGAGCAGCTTGTCTTTGATGCTGACATCTCTGAGCGCTGGGCCACGTTTGAATTTGATTTCACACACTTTGTCAACGTCGCACACCGCGCTGATCCTGACTCCCTTAAAGCTTCCCTCCTCCTCAACCTTGTCGGACCTGATGCCATGAAGAGAGCCAGAACTTTCACCTACGCTCCAGCGGTCCTGGGCGTCGATGGTGCGGTGATTACTCCTGCAGAGTCTGCTGACGACCCCGCTTGCCTGCTACGTAAGTTCAGGGAGATTTGTGACCTGCCCTCGAACCGCATTCTAGAGAGGGCACGGTTCTTTACGAGGAGACAGTTGCCTGATGAACCTGTTGAATGTTTTATTGCTGATTTGCGTTATCTCGCCCAGCGGTGCCGTTTTGGCGACATGACAGACCAGCTCACTAGAGACATTTTAGTAACTGGCATGCGTGACCAGAAGCTGCGATGTGAGCTTTTGAGGGATCCGGATCTAACGTTGGACAAGGCTATGCATGCCTGCAGATTGTCTGAGGTTGTTGTTTTGCAAGAGGACCACCGGGATTTGGGCAATAAATCTGTCAACCTGGCTGGGTTTAGGAGCCCACAGCCTCGGGTGGGAAACAATGTTTTTCTGCCGCGTGCCCGCCCTGGACCTGGCGATGTGCCCCGAAAAAGATGCCCGAACTGTAACTACATGCACCATAGACTGTCGACGTGTCCCGCCTCTGGTAAAACCTGTAACTTTTGTAAAAAGCTGAACCATTTCTCAGCCTCCTGTCGCTTACTCCGTTCCCGTGGGAGCCAGGCACAAGCTTCCAGTCCCAGTCTAAACATGCTGGCCCAATCTGATCTCTGTTTCGACTCACAGCCCAATTTAGTTGAGTGCAATGGTGCGGAGCCAATTAATTCTGCCGAGGACTCTCATGTGTTTACCCTCCTACAGACACCCGCCCACCGCAATGATCCCTCCGTACCTGTGACTGTCAATGGCGTAACCTTCTCTGCCAAATTAGATACTGGCGCGAGAGTCAATGTTTTGTCCATGAATCTTTTCAACAAGATAAGGAGTAATGAGCCTCTGGTTGTTGACGATGCTACCCTGCACGCCTATGGTGGAGAGATTCTAAGGCCTGCGGGGAGGGCCACTTTAACTTGCGTGCTGCAAAAGGCCACAAGAAACCTGGTTTTCTATGTTTTGAACTCTGACTGTGTAACCCTGTTGGGCAACCGTGCGTGCCAGGATCTTGGCCTGGTCTCCTTTGACCGCACGGTCCACAAAGTGCAACTTTCGTTTGACCCGGTTGCTGAATACCAGGACCTGTTCGACGATTACCTGGGAAGTTGCCAGTGTCATACCATATTTCCATTGACCCAAATATACAACCCGTGGTCCGCGCACCTCACAGGGTGTCTCACGCCATGAAGGACAAGGTCGAGGCGATGCTCAACGAGATGGTCGAAAAGGGGGTGCTAGTAGCAGTTAGCGAGCCCACCGATTGGGTCTCCACCATGGTTGCCACGATTAAGAAAGACAAGAACGAGATACGCGTGTGTATCAACCCGAAGGACTTAAACCTTGCCATCAGGCGACCACATTACCCCATGCGGTCTGTTGAGGATGTGGCGGCAAAGGTCGGGCAAGCCACCATCTTTTCGGTCCTAGACGCTAAGAACTCGTTTTGGCAGGTCCCGTTGGACAAAGCGTCTTCTGACCTGACGACCTTCGCCACACCGTTCGGCAGATTCCAAGTTCCTGCGAATGCCATTCGGCATCAATTCTGCTAGCGAGGTGTTCCAGCAGACGATGGAGCAATTATTCGCGCACCTGCCATGTGCCATCATCGTGGATGATATCCTGGTTTACGGGAAGGACCTTGCCGAGCACGACCTGAACCTCCGCCGCGTCCTGGATCGCGCGCGACAGGCGAACCTGAAGCTGAATCCCAAGAAGTGCCGGTTTCGTGTCTCAGAGGTCACGTATGTTGGACATGTTTTCACCCCTAACGGACTAAAGCCCGACCCCTTGAAGGCCGCTGCCATCTCCGAAATGGCAGCCCCCACCGACGTGCCAGGTCTGCAACGATTCTTGGGCATGGTGAACTACCTTGGCAAGTTTATACCAAACCTCAGTGAGCTGAGTGCTCCCCTGCGGCAGCTGACAAAAAAGGATATCGCCTGGGCCTGGCTACCATATCACCAGCAGGCTTTTGACCGCCTCAAGTTGAAAAATGATTAGCACTCCGACGTTGCGGTTCTTCGACGTGGGTCGCCCCATCACCGTCACCTGTGACGCTTCCAAGTTCGGTCTGGGTGCGGCCTGCCTTCAGTCTGTCGATGGATCGCTGCATCCCGTCTCCTATGCCTCCCGCACCATGACGGACACCGAGCAGCGGTACGCTCAGATCGAGAAAGAGCTGCTCGCGGTGGTGTTCGCCTGCTCCAAGTTCAGAGACTTCCTGTTCGGCAGCAGATTTACGGTCGAAACCGACCACCAGCCACTGGTGACAATCCTGAACAAGCCGATTCACGCTGCCCCTGCCAGGCTGCAGCGTATTGATGCTGCAGCTCCAGCGCTTCGACTTTGACATAATCTACAAGAAGGGCACCGAGATGCACATTGCGGACACCCTGTCGCGAGCCCCGCGTACCTCCTGCGCTCGCCACCCCTACGAAACAGAGGACTTGCTCGTACTGGGCGTTAACTTTATTCCCACCAAGCAGCTACAGGTTTTGGCCGAGCACACCGCTGCCGATCCGGCCTTGCAGCAGCTTGCATCGGTGATTAAAGCAGGGTGGGCCAACAAAGCGCTCCGCCGCGCCATCTGAAGCACAGCCTTTCTTCCTGGTCCGCGACGAACTGGTGCTCCAGGATGGCGTTATCGTCAAGGGACATAAAGTTGTGGTCCCCGTCCTCCCTGTTTGACTTTTACTTTTGTGCAGCCCACAGCGGACACCCTGGGGTCGATGCAACGCTTGCCCACGCTCAGTGCCAATTCTATTGGCCTGGAATGGCCAAATATATCCGAGACAGAGTTTCTGCCTGCTCCACGTGCAAACAGTCTTGCGCCGCACCAGCAGCGACAGCCCCTGCTGCAACAGCCCGCCCCTGCTTTGGCCTGGTCCTCGCTGGCTGCCGACATATTCGAGTGGCGTGGTAACCACTACCTTGTCCTGGTCGACTCGTACTCCAACTGGTTCGAAGTGGATTTGCTGACATCCCTCACGTCGGAGATGGTGATCCGCAAGCTGCGGAAACACTTCTCCACTTTTGGACCCCGGTCAGGCTGCAGGACTGACAACGGCAGGCAGTTTACAAGCCGAGAATTCAAAAGCTTTGCCGACAAGTGGAACTTCGTGCATTTCACCAGCAGCCCAGAGTACCCACAGAGCAACGGCCTAGCAGAACGGGCCGTCCGCAGCGCCAAGCTTCTGATGGAACAGGCGCGACTATCCAATTCTGATTTGTATTTGGATCTCCTGAACCTCAGGAATGTTTCCAGGGATCCGGCCATGGGGTCCCCTGCTCAGCGTCTGATGTCCAGAACTACCAGATCCACCGTTCCGATTGCCCAGCGCCAGCTGAAACCTCGGGTGCTGGAGCCCGCCTCCGTGCAGAGGCGAATTCAAGAGAAAACATGACAGCCAGCGGCGTTCCCACGATCGGTCGTGCAGACCACTCGATCCTCTGTTGCCCGGACAGGTTGTTCGTTTGCAGACCGCCAGTGGGCACTACCGTCTGGCCACCGTGGTTGGGGTGGCCGACTCACCTCGTTCGTATCTGGTCGACTGTGAGGGTTCCATCTACCGAAGAAGCCGACAACACCTGCTTGCGGTTAATGAGCCACAGCCGCAGCCCCCTGGGCCCTATGCCCCTCCACTCTCCTATCAGCAGCCGGCTGCCGCCCCGGCTGGTGTTCCCTGCATGCCTCGGTCCCCGTCGCGGGCGC
Organism: Okamejei kenojei; assembly: GCA_035221665.1. Lineage (NCBI taxonomy): Eukaryota > Metazoa > Chordata > Chondrichthyes > Rajiformes > Rajidae > Okamejei > Okamejei kenojei. Next base: position 69,080,854 of record CM069143.1, read on the forward strand.
CTGGTTCCCCTCTGCGCGGGTCCCCTGTTGCCGATCGCGGTTCTCCCTCTCCTGTTTCTCCCACCCCAATGCCCTTCCCTGGTTCCCCGGCTGCCTTGCGTCCTCCTGCTTCTTCTGCTCTTTCGGGGGGAGGGGGAGACATCCGTACGCGCTCGGGCAGGATCAGTAAGCCGCCTGTTCGCTACGGCGATTTCGTTTAATTCTGCTGTTTAATTCGGTTGTCGTGACAACAATCTGTTTTTTTGATTTCTAAGGGGAAGGATGTAGATGGTTTATATGCAACCAATAATATAGTTACCTCACTCCCATTAACCCCGCCCAGTTAACATCAATCATAACGCCTTCCCCTCAGTAGAAAAATGTAGCCGGTGCTTGAAGGTGTATGTAATACCCAGTGCTATTCATTAAAAGATGTTGTACACTTAAGAGCTTGTAAAGTTTTCATTTACAATTACTGTCTGAGCTGTCGTCTGACAAGTCACTGATTTTCATTTTACTCACTCCTGCGGCTGGTTTCTTCTTGGTCACGCCTGCTTTTCAATTCTGAACTTTAGGAGGTGGTACAGCACTCTGCGAACCTTGTTGTGCTTTAGGTTTCACAGGAGACTCGTCATCTGAACTGTCAGACTCTTCACTGCTTGAATTTTCATCTTCCATTCTGGCACCATGTTGCTTCGCACTTCCAGCTACTAAGCTCGTAGGTTGTGACATAATTTCAGATAACCACTTCTCTGCCTTACCCATGAAACCATTGACTATCATCAACCTGACTTCCCATCGGGTGTGTCTTCTGTGTTCATCCCGAGACAGCTGTGAACACAGCAGTACATCTAGTTTCTTGCCAACCTCATGGTAGAGGTTCCATAGTTGGCTCATAATAGATTTCACCTTGATCACGTTCTGTTCTGATTCCATTAGTTTCTTCTGTTCCTCAATTAATCTGTTAACCTGTAACCATAATTTGATTCTCTCTCTCTCGGTTTCTTTCAAGTAGGCAGCTTGTGAAATATCTGTTTCTTCTCAATTCACGAGTTTAAGTTGTCTGACTGGTCTTTCACCACCACCTCGTGGTCCCTCAGGCGTGGCACTTTCTTCATCTTCTGATTCCATGATTTTAAAGAGGTCTTGGCAGATTGCCGAGTCTTTAAATTAATCGAATGAAGTCCTCAGCTAGTAGCCCCGGCTTTGCTTTGTCAACATTCTTTGTTATTTTGCAAACAATTTCTTAAGAATCAAAACAAATTAATATTGTAGAGAACATCTCTCTAACCCCAGGTGTTAAAAGATGATGATAATTCAAATGGAATGTGCTTATCAAAATATTCGAAACAATCCAAGGTCGGTCTGGCTGGAATCTCCATACAGACTGGAAAAAACACTTTCTGAGTCTCTCTTACACCTGCGTTTAAAATTAAAGCTTGCAGCTTCTAGTTCAAAGAAATACAATCGATTTTTATTCGCAAATCCTGTGATATTGTCTTCAGATAAGTCTCGATGCTGTCAATAGACCTCAAGGCCTCCTCTGCCCAGATCTGTTTTCTTCAGTTCCTCCTGGAACCAGTCTCCTCTGGCTAAGCTTCTCTGAGATCTTAGGCAAATTTCTGTCCCTTTCTCTGGGACTTATATCACCCCACTGCCGGAGGTTTCCTTCGACTTAATCTTCTGTCCCACTCTCTGGGACTGGTATTTAACCCCACTGCCGGAGGTTACCTTCGAATTAATGTTGCAGCAGATTTTCATATCTTTCAAGAAATTAACACCCTAGCTGCTAAATGGATCAGCATGGTTAAGGGGGGGGGTGCCTTCAAAACGCATGCGAGCTGACACAGAGACCTTCAGAGCTTCTTCACAGATATGGATTAAAAACACTGTCTTTTGATGAATAAATGCTTTATTATTGATAGAAAACAGTAATATACATCCAATATTACTTCGGAGTCATGTGAGTGACTACGTGAAGAAGCCCCGCCAGGCGCATGCGCATCAATACGTCGACGCATGTCGCATTAAATGGGCTGAAGAGCGCAGCTCCACCAGCGGTAAGTAGAAAACCTCGCAGGTAAGTGTTTTTAAAAAACTTTCCAGCGAGATTTAAGCTCCGTAAGGCTGGCTTGCGAGTCAGCAGGAGGCTGTGGTACAGCGGGGGAGCAAGCGTGGGTCACGCAGCATTGCGGTCCCATCGCAGCGATCTGGAAAATAGATGTGTGGTGCCGGTTCCAATACTGGTGGCCGTTATTTCCATAGTTATTAACCCTCCAGCTGCTCTAGTGTCGCAGGGCACTGAGGCCACAACGGTAGGAAAGCATATAAGGTCTGCTCTGAGTTTGTGTTACCAGGTGCAGTTTTTCTTAGTATTATGCACACAAATACACATGAAAATGCAAAAGAAAGTAACTCTCCTCCAAGACAGGACAAGAATGTGGGGGAGACTGGAAATGGAGAAAATGCTCCAAACTTTAATCAGTCCAGGGTCCAAAAACCCAGGGCTTCCCAGGCAGTCTCCGAAGGAGTTTCATAGACTGAGTATGGTGCCTGTCAAGAATGGGAATCTGACTCTCCAGTGCCTTGTTTAGGTCTGGATGAGGTCTCCCTTGAGCAAGACTCGGGAGTACCAGGGCAGGAGGAGACTGACCCTGAAGCTGGTGTCCCTACTTATGTGCATACACCAGTGCACAAGAGCCACACTCCGGGTATTCCCGATGTAGCATGAAGTTTTGCTATATCGGAAGGGACTGGTGAGGCTATGGATGAGAACCTGGCTGCCAACATTTATTATTTGGTTTCTCACCAGCTCCAAGAAACTGTTATGACTGAAACAGTTGAAAAATATATAAACACCCGTCTATTCTGCCTCGCTCAGGGTCTGCCAACAGTAAACTCAGCAATTTGGGCACCCCATGAGTGTAACGATGCGAGGGCAGGAAATGTGTTTCCAGCATGTCCTCCAGCTGATATCAGCAGGCATCACGGCATTTGGGAAAGACGTACAAAGGTCGATAATGTCCAAAACTCAGAAGGACATGCTTGCATTATTCTGCAATGCCTATTAATTGTATGAGGAAAATTGCCATTTGTCCAACATCACATCCAAATAAAAATGCAGGACTATGTAGGGCAAACAATATCCAGGCAATAAAAAAAAATACCAGATTATTATTTGGAAAATCTGCCAAAACAAATTAAGGATATTTGCCTTATAAAACTTCTCATCCCTGCTCCGAGAAAACAAGCAGGTTGGATACGAAGGGGGTTTGATTCTGGGGCAGGGACCAGCAGAGGCAGGGAGATGGATACAAAGTATTACACCCAGTACAGCCCACATCACACCTTATATTGGGAGAAGGAGATCTTCTAGTTCATTTACGGAGGTACAGAAACTTCTTTCCATCACAGATGGAACTTCTGGGGAACAACCAGGGTAGATTACAATTGTTTTATAATGAATGATGCTGCTAATATCTGATCGGTTTATACTAGATACTGTGTCAGGGCTCTACAATAGAATGATGGCGGAGTTGATCCACCTGTATAGAATAGGCTAATAGAGTCTTGGTGTTTGCTGCACCAGAAACTCGTCAGGTAGAAAAATAAATTAAAGATTTATCCAGAGAGGGATAATTCAAAGAACGGTAAAATCATCCTCAACAAATTGTGTCCAATATATCCCCAGACCGCAGAAAGATGGGGGTTGCAGGGTCATTCTGGACCTCACAAACTTAAATCATATGTTCAGTATAGGCATTTAAAACGGACACCTTTAACACTGTACAGCAGTTGTTCTCACAAGGCTGTTATATGGCTACTATAGACTTTAAAAAATATGCTTATTATTCAGTACCAATTCATCATCATTATCGCAGGTACTTTAAATTAATTTGGATGGGTCAGCTGACGCAATTTACAGAATTACCTAATGGTTAACTTCAGCTCGCAGGCTGTTCACAAAATTATTGAAACCAGCACTGGTGTTACTGAGTGCCTCAGAATCACATTGTAATGGCTTATCTAGAGGATATGTTTATTGTAAAATGCCACTCAGGAGGGACAGCTGAAGAACTGGTTTCAGCAACCAAGCCTGTTTGAAAGGCTAGGGTTTCTGATCCATCCAACAAAAACTAAGTTACAACAGCCATCCCAAAAGAATTGATGTTTTGAGGTTTGTCATTAATTCAGTGATATGTCAGTAACTTTATCAACAGCTAAGGTTGGAAAAAGATAAGCGCGAGGTGAAAGCTCCAAGAATATGTGGAATATCTTAATTCAATCAGTGAGAGCACTTTGATTGTTTTTACATGGATCTAAAGATCCAGTTAGTGGGATAGCTGGGTTTGGCGTGTATGTGGAGCAGCTTGGGTTGAAGATTGGCCGACGCATTTCTGATGGAAGCTCTGTTCTCACGACTGAATTAATGGCAATTCAATGGGCTCTATGGGGATTGAGGGAAGCCAGTTTTAGAGAAGTCAATATTTGTTCTGATTCTGCAGCTGCTCTTGAAACTTTAAGAGTCGGGAAAATCTAACGCTCGTCCTGAAACATTCTAAATGAAATCTTGAGTGTGTTTTCTAGAATTGGGTTTGTGTGTAACATCACGTTTTGCTGGGTTCCCGGGCATGCTGGGTGAGGGGGAATGTGCAGGTGGACCTCATAGCAAAGGAGAGTTTAGAAAGAGAAATAGATATCCATGTATCATTGTGGAGAGTGGAACTGAGAGAAATAATTAACGAGGCTTAACAAAAGAATGGCAGAGAGGATGGAAAAGGAAGTCAGGGTAGAACACTACTTTTCGGTACAAGCTGAAGTTAGAAAACTATGTTTCTGTACATCTCTGTCCCGATAGGGACTCAGTTAGACTGTGTAGATTGAGGTTGGGACATTGTGGGTTTAAATTACTGTTGTGCATTGTAGGGAAACATGTTTCTGGCTTGTGTGAATTGGGAGTAAGGAGACAGTTAAGCATGTTTTCCTAGAATGTAAAAAGTATAGGTAGCAAGAAAGGTATTGTTTGCTAGCTGACTGGACTTGGAGTTGAGGCTTTTTCTGTTTTATCTTTGTTTGGGCACAGTGAGAAACATCAGCTGATATCCATGGGCTGTTTTCTTCAATTCCTGGCAAGTTACAGGACTGTATGTAAGAATCTAGTTCAAATTTTGGACCTGTGAAGGGGCAGTAATACGCTTAGCAGCGTCTACACTGCCGGAAAACCTATAAGAAGAAGAAGCAGAAGAACAGCTAAGGTTGTGGATTTTCAAATGCCTGTACTTGCCTCGCTGGGAAATCATATCCCTCCATCCGAGAAGTAGCTAGGTTTATTGATAAAATGTAGCAGCATTTCCTGCTGTCGTGTTTGGACTCTGCACTATCAAAGTCTGGCAAAGAGTGGCCCCCCGAGAACAAGCACTAAAAAAGCGCGGTAGGTCATTTTGCTAGGTCCATGCAGTTACCAACTAAAGCTTTAGTGATGAATTGCAATGGTGGATTCTCATGTTTGCACAACTGCTGAAAATATTTTGGTTCAGCAACCTTCAGTGGTTTACAAAAAACTGATGTGAGCGCTCTCAGAAGGGGAGCTAAGGACAGCAACACCAGCTGTGGTGGTAGATGGACTGTCCAAGAAGGATTAATTCTCCAAACACATGGTATCATTATTTGGAGTTATTGGGGCGTTTTATGGATAGAAAGCTTTTGTTCTACAATGAGTGACTTACATGTTCAATTTAGGTAGACAATACCACAGCTGTGGCTATATCAATCACAAAATGGGGGGGAGTAAGATCAGTATCATGTGATAATCTGGTCAACCTCATGTGGCACTGGTGTATCTCCAGGAATATCTGGCTTTCAGCTATTTATCTACCAGGGAGAGACAATATTGTGGCAGACAACAGATCACAAAAGTTCAATGACAATACGGAATGGATGTTAAATCCAGAAGTTTTCAAAAAGAGTGTCAGTCGGTATGGGTTACCAGATATTGATCTGTTTGGGTCCAGATTAAATCACCAGTTGCCTAAATATGTTTCTTGGGAGCCAGACCCAGGAGCGGTAGCGGTGGATGCATTCTCGCTAATTGGGCAAGTATAGTCTTCTAATGCTTAACCACCCCATTTTTGCCTGATTAGGCAATGTCTCACCCAAAATAGAGCACGAACTCCGCTACAGGCGTTTTTGGTGGTTCCAAACTGGCCTACACAGCCATGGTTCTCCATTGGTGCTCAGAATGATCCCCCCCCCCACCCCCCCCCCCCCCCTCAGCCCATTCATGACAATCCCGCAGCTGCAGTAATTTGTTTGGTACATCCAGTAACAGGAGAAAGTCATCCATTACATGATCGTATTAATTTGTTAATCATGCAGGTTTCTGGCCAGACCATTACAAGGGCTTGGACTGTCGGCTAGGACCATGGATGTCATAACTGTAAGCTTGGAGACTTGGCACTAAGAAACAATATATGTCTCGTATAAAGAAATGAGAAATGTTTTGTGTACAGTCGAGATATCTCTTATCACACTGCAAAACATATTGGATGTATTGCTATGTTGCATTTTGATCAGCACCTGAGTTACACTGCCATTAATAGTGCCTGGAGTGCTTTGTCCTCTATTTAGGACAATTTTCATATGAAAGGCAATCTCATCTGTTAATATCCCGATTTATGAGAGAGATTTTTAATAAAAATCCTACCAAACCCAGATATACAGAAATCTGGGATGTCAGTATAGTTCTCACATTGCTTCGGCAGTGGGTTCCAATTACGTCACTGTCTTTTCAAGTTAACAGTTTAAAGTGGTTATGCTCATGGCATTAGTGTCAGCACAACGAGTACAAACATTACAAATGTTGCAGTTAGATTATATGCAGTTGTCTGTAGATAAAATTACTTTTTATGTCTATGATCTAATCAAGCAAAGCAGGCTGGGAAAGGCTGGAAAAAAACCAAGGTAATCATTTAAAGCATATCTTGTGGACCAAACATTGTGTGTGGTTAATGCTGAACCATTATGGCTGAATGCCTACTCCTGCACCAATTTCTATGTTTTATGTTTCTATTTAAGCATCTGACTCAATATATAACTAAGAGTCTCCAAGGTTGTGAGACAGCAATGCTCATTACCCACAAAAAACCATATTAAAAAAGTGACAGTACAAACTATTTCTAGATGGTTAAAACAGGTTCTGGATTTAGCGGGAGTGGACACTCATGTGTTTAAATCTTACTCCATCGGGGCGGCATCAACGTCCGCGGCGAAGGCGCAGGACGTGCTGCTTGACCAAATTCTAGAGGCCACAGGATGGTCTAAAGAAGAAACTTTTTCTAGATTTTATGATAAACCTGTTGTCACAGTGCCAGGGTTTGGACATGCTGTGTTGGGTTCGGTTTAATTTGTTTGCTTTGTTTCATATCATTTGTTTCATATGATTGTTGTAATTTCCCTGGGATAGCGGGGTTATTACTTTCCTTTGTTATTATTATTATTATTATTATTATTATTATTATTATTAAAATAGTTATTGAATAATTTAAGCAATGTTCAATATTTTATTTATTCACTACTGTGTCAACTGAAGCAGTGTGTCACGTGACTCTGAAGTAAAATAGTAAGATTAAACGAGAACTTACCTGTTCAAAGTTTGATCCTTATTTTATGAGGAGTTACAATGAGGGATTACGTGCCCTCTGCTCCTGGCCCTCATAATCTAAAGGATCATCTGGTAGTTCTAGTTTCTGTAAGCCTTACTATCTTACTTCAGCTATCGGTTTCTGTGTTTTTCACGCCACTGCTTTGAAGTATGACGCGCATGCGCCTGGCAGAGCTTCTTCACATAATCCCTCATCGTAACTCCTGATAAAATAAGGATCAAACTTCGAACAGGTAAGTTCTCGTTTAATCTTACTATTTTCTTACAACTCATTACTACAATCTTCATCAAACTCCAGCTTATTACTTCAAACATTAGAAAACTCCTCGTGTCTCCATTGCACTCCGCATGATCTCCTTTATGGCTCGCATGGTCGAAGGGTTAACCTTCTCCTACTCGCTCCAAACTACACTAAACACTAAACGTCTACACAAGCATTTTAGCTCCAAACACACCCAAAAACAGGTGTCATAAATCCTACCCACAATATAACGGGCAGTGTACAATTTAAAGGCACATGCCATCATCAATGACATGCAAAACAGGCCAAATGGCCACTACAGGCCATTCAGCCCTTTGAGCCAACACCGCCATTCAATGTGATCATGGCTGACCATCCACAATCAGTACCCCATTCTTGCTATCTCTCCATATCCCTTAACTCCGCTATCCCTAAGAACTCTAACTCTCTCTTGAAAGCATCCAGAGAACTGGCCTCCACCATCCTCTGAGGCAGAGAATTCTACACACTCACAACTCTGTGTGTGAAATCTTTTTCCTCATCTCTGTTCTAAATGGCTTACCCCTTATTCTTAAACTATGGCCCCTGGTTCTGGACTCCCCCAACATTGAGAACATTTTTCCTGCCTCTAGCATGTCCATACCCTTAATAATCGATGGCAGCATAAGCAGAGAGACAGAGGGGTGTAAAATGAGGGTAGAAGCAATAGGTAGCAAGGTGAAAAGTAAAAGTGGCAGGCAGAAAAATCCAGGGCAAACATCAAAAAGGGCCACTTTTCAACATAATTGTATAAAGGGGTAAGAGTAAGAACAAGCCTGAAGGCTTTGTGTCTCAATGCAAGGAGCATTCATACTAAGGTGGATGAGTTAAATGTGCCGATAGTTATTAATGAATATGATATAGCTGGGATCACGGAGACAAGGCTCCAGGATGACCAAGGCTGGGAACTGAACATCCAGGGATATTCAATATTCAGGAGGGAAAGACAGAAAGGAAAAGGAGGTGGAGTATTTTTGCTGGTTAGAGAGGAGATTAACGCAGGAAGGAAATTAGGTTGGAGGATGTGGAATGGATATGGGTAGAGCTGCGAAACACCAAGGGGCAGAAAATGCTAGTGGGTGTTGTGTACAGGCCACCTAACAGTAGTAGTGGAGTTGGAGATGGCATCAAACAGGAAATTAGAAATGCATGCAACAAAGGTAAAACAGTTATAATGGGTGACTTCAATCTACATATAGATTGGGTGAATCAAATTGGCAGGGGTGCTGAGGAAGAGCATTTCTTGGTGTGTATGTGGGATAGTTTTCTAAACCAACACGTAGAGGAAACAATGAGAGAGCAGGCTATTCTAGACTGGGTGTTGAGTATTGAGGAAGGGTTAGTTACCAGTCTTGTAGTGCGTGGCCCCTTGGCAAGAGTGACCATAATATGGTTGAGTTCCTCATTAGGATGGAGAGTGACATTGTTAATTCAGAAACAAGGGTTCTGAACTTAAAGAAAGGTAACTTTGAGGGTATGAGACGTGAATTGGCCAAGATGGACTGGCAAGTGATTCTTAAAGGGTTGACGGTGGATATGCAATTGGAAGGCATTTAAAGACTGCAGGATGAACTACAACAATTGTTCATTCCAGTATTGGAAAATAATAAATCAGGGAAGGTAGTGGCATCCGTGGATAATAAGGGAAATCAGGATAGTGTCAAAACTAAAGATGAAAGCAAACAAATTAGCCAGAAATGCAGCTTACCAGAGGACTGGGAGAAATTCAGTCCGGCAGAGGAGGACAAAGGGCATAATAGGAAAGGGGAAAATAGACTATGAAAGAAAACTGGCAGGGAACATAAAAACTGACTGCAAAAGTTTTTATAGATATGTGAAGAGAAAAAGGTTAGTTAAAAACAAATGTAGGTCCCTTGCAGTCAGAAACTGGTGAATTGATCATGGGAACAAGGACAGCGCAGACCAATTGATAACTACTTTGGTTTCCGTCTTCACTAAGGAAGACATAAATAATCTGCCCGATATAGCAGGTAGACCGGGGGTCAAATGAGATGGAGGAACTGAGTGAACTCAAGGTTAGCCGGAAGTGGTGTTAGGTAAATTGAATGGATTAAAGGCCAATAAATCCCCAGGGCCAGATAGGCTGCATCCAGAGTACATAAGGAAGTAGCCCCAGAAATAGTGGATGCATTAGTGATCATTTTACAAACTCTTTAGATTCTGGAGTAGTTCCCCGGGGATTGGAGGGTAGCTAATGTAAGCCCACTTTTTAAAAAAGGAGGGAGAGAGAAAACGGGGAATTACAGAACCAGTTTAGTCTAAACATCGGTAGTGGGGAAAATGCTAGAGTCAGTTATTAAAAAAGAGATAGCAGCACATTGGAAGTGGTGAAATCATTGGACAAAGTCAGCATGGATTTATGAAAGGTAATCATGTCTGACGAATCTTATAGAATTTTTCGAGGATGTAACAGTAGAGTGGATAACGGAGACCAGTGGATGTGTTATATCTGGACTTTCAAAAAAGCTTTCGACAATGTCCCACATAAGAGATTATATTCAAACCGTTAAAAGCACACGGTATTGGGGTTCAGTATTGATGTGGATAGAGAACTGGCTGGCAGACGTGAGGTAAAGAGTAGGAGTAAAACGGAGTCCTTTTCACAATGGCAGACAGTGACTAGTGGGATTACCACAAGGCTCAGTGCTGGACCCCAGCTATTTACAATATATATTAATGATCTGGATGAGGGAATTGAAGGCAACATCTCCAAGTTTGCGGATGATACGAAGCTGGGGGGCAGTGTTAGCTGTGAGGAGGATGCTAGGAGGCTGCAAATGGTCACTTTAGATAAGTTTGGGAGTGGCAAATGCATGGCTGTTTATACAGTATAACGTATAGAAATGTGAGGTTATCCACTTTGGTGGCAAAAACAGGAATGTAGACTATTATCTGAATGGTGGCCGATTAGGAAAAGGGAGATGCAACGAGACCTGGGAGTCATGGTACACCAGTCATTGAAGAAAGCGAATGGCATGTTGGCATTCATAGCAAAAGGGTTTGAGTACAAGAGCAGGGAGGTTCTACTGCAGTTGTACAGGGTCTTGGTGAGGCCACACCTGGAGTATTGAGTACAGATTTGGTCTCCAAATCTGAGGAAAGTCATTCTTGCCATAGAGGGAGTACAGAAAAGGTTCACCAGACTGATTTGTGGGATGGCAGGTCTTGCATATGAGGAAAGACTGGATAGACTCGGCTTGTACTCGCTGGAATTTAGAAGATTGAGGGGGGATTTTATAGAGACTTACAAAATCTAGGGGTTGGACAGGTTAGATGCAGAAAGATTGTTCCCGATGTTGGGGAAGTCCAGAACAAGGGATCACAGTTTAAGGATTAGAGATGAGAAAATCATTTTTCACACAGAGAATGGTGAATCTGTGGAATTCTCTGCCACAGAAGGTAGTTGAGGCCAGTTAATTGGCTATATTTAAGAGGGAGTTAGATGTAGCCCATGTGGCTAAAGGGATCAGGGGGTATGGAGAGAAGGCAGGTACAGGATACTGAGTTGGATGATTAGCCATGATCATATTGAATGGCGGTGCAGGCTCAAAGGGCCGAATGGCCTACTCCTGCACCTATTTTCTATGTTTTTATTTTTTTCTATTTTTTAATGTAATCTTGTAATATCAATAATATTCCCTCTCATCCTTCTAAATTCCAGTGGATACAAGCCCAGCCACTCCAATCTATCAACTTATGACAATCCCACCATCCCAGGAATTAACCTTGTGAACCTACGCTGCACTCCCTCAATAGCAAGAATGTCCTTCCTCAAGTTTGAAGACCAAACCAGCACACAATACCCCAGGTGTGATCTCACCAGTGCCCTATACAATTGTTAGGGGACCTCTTTGCTCCTATATTCAACTCCTCTCATTATGAAGGCCAAAATGTCATTCGCTTTCTTCACTGCCTACTGTACCTCCATGCTTACTTTCATTGACTGATGAACAAGGATTCTGAGATCCCTTTGTATTTCCCGTTTTCCCAACTTCACACCATTTAGATAATAATCTGCCTTCCTGTTTTTGCCCCCAAAGTGGATAACCTCACATTTATCCACATTAAACAGTAATCTGCCATGCATCTGCCCATCACCCAACCTGTTCAAGTCACTCTGCATTCTCATAGCATCCCTCCCTCACAGTTTACACTGCCACCCAGGTTGTGTCATCTGCAAATTTTCTAATGTTACTTTTAATCCCTTCATCAAAAACATTATTATATATTGTAATGAACTGCGGTCCCGGAACCGAGCCTTGCGGCAACCCACAAATATTTAAATAAATAATTTTTGATTCTCCAATAACATGCATATTCTTCAGGAATATGCTTGTGTAAGGGGTGATCACACAGGTTGGCATGGTGGGCCTACGGGCCTGTTTCCATGCTGTATCTCTAAAGTCTAAAGAATGAAATGGAAAAAAAACATTGTTGATTGGTAAAATATTAGTATAATTAGATGAGATAACTTATAAATGTTGTTAACAGTGATTGTAAGATTATGATCTGACGCTATTTAAATATATCTCTTAAATAATCAGAAAACACAGTCAATTAGTAAATCGAATGGGATGATTCCGCAGTAAGAAAGATAAATTGGAATGTAATAAGAGAAAGTAACTGTAAGTTCGCTCAATGAGAAAAGTTGAAGCACAGAGATGTGGAACGAGTATTTCATTGAGAAACAGCACCCCACATTGTGCTTGGGTAGCTTACAAATTCTGCAGTCTGGAAATGTTGAATTCTCTAAATTGAAGATAGAATCATAGAATCATAGAAAATAGACAGCGGCTCGACTGCAGTCCGCTGTCTTTTCTTTTTTTTTGTTGTCCTTGTCCTGTTTAGTCAATAATTTAGTTGATATAGTTGTTGTGTGTGTGTGTGTGGTGTGGTGTGTGTTGGGGGGGGGGGGAGAGAAACTTGTTTTTAAGTAGTCTCTTCCATCAGTGGGGAATGCAAAACTTTTTTTTTTTCCTTGTATCCCCCCCCCGTCTCCGTCTGCGCTGAGGGCCAAATGCGGAGCTGGCGCCTCCAACTGCGACCACCCGGACACCGAGACTCCGTAGGCAGAGCCCAGCCAGGAGGTTACCGCACGCGAGGCTGGCTGACTTCGGGCTGTGGGGCGGAGTTTTCTGCAGGCGGTGGTGACGGCCTGGACATGGGGCTGTGGAGGTTTCCCAGGGGGGCGGCAGCAGCGACATCGAGGACCGGGGGGCCGCGGGCCCAGTGGACACAACGTCGGGAGCTCGCGGTCACAGGAGGTTGGTGACCTGTTTTTTTTCCGGAGCTCCTTCAAACAACAGCTAGGCTGGTGCGTCTGCTGGACTGGAGGGCGGCAGCTTCAACCAATCAAAACCACCCCCCCCGGCGGGCCGCGGAGATTGAAAACCGGCCCGTTGGCGGAGCCGGATTCAGCCGCAGACTTACTTAACCATCACCCGTGGGGTCCACAATATCGGAGAGGCCCTGGATCGCCTCAGCAACAGAGGGATAGCAAGGGAGGGAAGACACAAAGACATAAGACTTTTGCTTCCACCACGATTGAGGAAGGTGCTTGGTGGTGAACTCCACTGTGGTGGATAGTTAACATTTGTGTTTATATTGTGTTTTTTTTAAACTTATTAACTGTATGACCTGCCAGGAACAAAATTTCGTTCATTTACCAAAAAGTCAGAATGACAATAAAGGATACTTTACTTTACTTGGAACCTGCAACCGCAATCAATATGATCATGGCTGATCATCCAACTCAGTATCCTGTACCGCCTCACTCCATAAAAGACCCACTGATCCCCTTTTATAGAAGCCACGGGGCACACCAACATCTAAAACCCTCTTAAATATAGCCAAATGATCTGGCCTCAACTACCTTCTTGTGGCACAGAATTCCACAGACTCACTCACCTCCTCTGTGTGAAAAATGAACTTCTCATCTACACACGTTATTACTTCTACCTGCATTCTCACTCTCCACCCATTTCATATAACCATCACCAACCCGTCAACTCGTCAATCCCCACCCCACTTTATATGTCCTCTGGAGATCACATCTTCCCTACCCAACAATGGGCCAACTTGAGGTCATTTGTGCCGGCACTGGATGTCTCAAGACTTTTCTCCAACCTCCAGCTCCTCACCTCTATCCCCTCCAAACCCCCCCTACATTCAGTCAGTTCCGAAAAGGGTCGCTGACCCGAAAAACAACGCCCATCCTTTTTCTTTCCCTCCAGAGTTGCTTGCCTGAACCCCGTTGAGTTACTATCCATCACTTTGTGTCTATGGGGACAGATTAGATGTCCTGTTAAAAGCTGTGTTGGTCAATGTATATGCCTCCAATCTCCAATGCAGATAATAACACTGTACCAGCGCGATCACTGTAAGGATTCTTGGACTTCCAAATTCGGGCTGACCAGGACTTGGAAGAGCACAGCAACTGGTGCTCGACATCTTGACAGATGTTGTCAAATGGGAAGTGTCCACCCAAGTCCAATGACAACACACACGTGCAAGGAATGGAGATTAGTTGGTGGAGGGAATGGCTACGAGGG
>CM069143.1:69095844-69113344 GCA_035221665.1 Okamejei kenojei
CACGGCTCGGTTCTGGACCACAGTTTCATTACATAGATAATAATTTTTTGATGAAAGGGATTAAAAGTAAACCTTAGAAAAAATTTTGTAGATGACCAACAATCTGGTGGGCAATGTGAACTGTGAGGAGGATGGCTATGAAATGCAGAGTGACTTGACAGTTGGGTGAGTGGGCAGATGCATGCAGAATACAGTTAATGGGGAAAATGTGAGTTAACCACTTTGGGGGGCAAAAACAGGAAGGCAGATTATTATCTGAATGGTGTGAATGGGAAAAGGGAAATACAAGGGAGCTCAGAGTCCTTGTTCATCAGTCAATGAATGTAAGCTTGCAGGTACAGTAGGGCAGTGAAATGAAAGGCAAATGAACATTTGGCCTCATAATGAGAGTAGTTTGAATATAGGAGCACAGAGTCCCCTCGCTATTGTAATAGGGCACTGGTGAGATCAACCTGGGAATGTGTGCTGTTTGGTCGTCAAACTTGAGGAATGACATTCTTTGCTATTAGGAGTGCCGCGTAGGTTCATAGGTTAATTCCAGGGATGGTGGGATGTCAGAAGTTGAATAGATGGAGGTGGCTGCTTTTAGAAGGATGAGAGGGAATATTATTGAAACATAAAAGATTACATTAATAATTAGAAACATAGAAATAGGTTCAGGTGAGTAGGCCATCGCCCTTTGACGCGTCATGCACCCCCATTCAATATGATCATGGGCTAATCTTCCAACTCAGTTATCTCTTGTACCTGCCTTCTCTCCCATTCCCACTGATCCTTTAGCCACATGGGCTACATCTAACTCCCTCTTAAATATAGCCAATTCCTTGTCCTCAACTACATTCCTGTAGCAGAGAATTCCACAGATACACCACTCGCTGTGTAAAAAATGATTTTCTCACTCTTATCCTTAAACTGCGATCCTTGTTCGGACTTCCCCAATATCGGGAACAATATTTCCTGCAATCTAACCAGTCAACCCCTAAGAATTTTGTAAGTCTCCATAAAAGCCCCCCTCAATCTTCTAAAATCCCAGTGAGGACAACGCGAGTCTCTCCAATCTTTCCTCATATGCAAGACCTCCATCCCACGAATCATTCTTGGTGAACCTTCTCCTGTACTCCTCTACGGCAAGGAATGACTTTCCTCAATTTGGAGACCAAACTTGTACGCAATACTCCAGGTGTGGCCTCACCAAGGACCCTGTACAAACTGCAATGAGAACCTCCCTGCTCATTGTACTCAAATCCTTTTGCTATGATGCCAACATACCATTCGCTTTACTTCAATGACTGGTGTACATGAATCCCAGTCTTTTGCATCTCCTTTTCCTATTGGCCACCATTCAATAAAGTCTACATTCTGTTTTTTGCCACCAAAGTGATAACCTCCTCACATTTTCTCTACATTATACTGGCATCACCATGCATTTGCCCATTCACCCAACCTATCAAAAGTATCTTTGCAGCCTCCTAGCATCCTCCTCATCAGCTAACACGCCCCCCACCTTCATGTCATCCGCAAACCTTGAGATGCTGCTTCATTCCCGTCCATCCAGATCATTAATAATATATTGTAAACAGCTGTGGTCCCAGCATTGAGCCTTGCAAGTGTCCCACTAGTCACTGCTGCCATTCTGAAAAGGACCATTTACGTCTACACTTACTTCCCGTCTGCCAGCCAGTTCTCTATCCACATCAGTAACTGAACTCCCCAATACCGTGTGCTTTAAGTTTTGTATACTAATCTCTTGTGGGACTTTGTCGAAAGCTTTTTTGAAAGACCAGAATAACCACATCCCACTGGTTCTCCGTTATCCACTCTACTAGTTACATCCTCGAAAAATTCTATAAGATTCATCAGACATATTTACCTTTCATAATCCATGCTGACTTTGTCCAATGTTTTTCACCACTTTCCAATGTCTGCTTATCTATTTTTAATAACTGACTCTACATTTTCCCCCACTACCGAGGTTAGACAACTTGTCTGTAATTCTCTGTTGTTCTCGCTCCCTCCCTTTTTAAAAAGTGGGGTACATTAGCTACCCTCCAATCCCCAGGAACTACTCCAGAATCTAAAGAGTTTTTGAAAATGCATCTCTAATGCATCCACTATTCCTGGGGCTATTTCCTTATGTACTCTGGGGATGCAGCCTATCTGGCCCTGGGGATTCATTGGGCCTTTAATCCATTCAATTTACATCCTAACACCACTTCCCGGCTAAACTTGATTTCACTCAGTTCCTCCATTCATTTGACACCCCGGTCCCCTGCTATTTCCCGGCAGATTATTTATGTCTTCCTTAGTGAACACAGAACCAAAGTAGTTATTCATTTGGTCTGCCGATGTCCTTGTTCCCCATGATCAATTCACCAGTTTCTGGAAAACTGGTAACGGGACCCTACATTGTTTTAACTAATCTTTTTCTCTTCACATATCTATAAAAACCTTTTGCAGTCAGTTTTTATGTTCCCTGCAGTTTTCTTTCATAGTCTATTTTCCCTTTTTCCTAATTAGGTCCCTTTGTCCTCCTCTGCTGGACTCTGAATTTCTCCCAGTCCTCTGGAAGCTGCGTTTTCTGGCTAATTTGTATGCTTCATCTTGTAGTTTTGACACTATCCCTGATTTCCCTTGTTATCACGGATGCCTCTCCCTGGTTTATTATTTTTCCAAACTGGAATGAACAATTGTTGTAGTTCATCCATGCAGTCTTTAAATGCCTTCCATTGATATATCCACGTCAACCCTTTAAGCAATCACTTGCCAGTCCATCCTTTGGCAATTCACGTTCATACCCTCAAAGTTACCTTTGTTTTTAGTTCAGAACCTGGTTTCTGAGTTAACAATGTCACTCTCCATCCTAATGAAGAACTCAACCATATTATGGTCACTCTTGCCAAGGGCCACGCACTACAAGACTAATGTAACTAACCCTTCCTCATTACTCAACACCAGTCTAGAATAGCCTGCTGCTCTCATGTTCCCCCCTTCGTACGAGTTGGTTTAGAAAACTATCCCACATACATTCGAAGAAATGCTCAGTCCTCAGCATCCCTGCCAATTTGATTCACCCAATCTATATGTAGATTGAAGTCACCCATTATAACTGTTTTACTTTGTTGCAATGCATTTCTAATTTTGTTGATGCCATCCCCCAACTCCACTACTACTGTTAGGTGGCCTGTACACGAACAACCCACTAAGAATTTTCTGCCTCCTTGGTGTTTCGCAGCTCTACCCATATCCATTCCACATCCTTCAACCTAATTTCCTTCCTGCGTTAATATCTCCTCTCTAACCAGCAAAATACTCCACCTCCTTTCCTTTATGTCTTTCCCTCCTGAATATTGAATATCCCTGGATGTTCAGCTCCCAGCCTTGGTCACACCCTGTAGCCTTGTCTCCGTGATCCGCAGCTATATCATATTCATTATAACTACCGGCACATTTAACTCATCCACCTTAGTATGAATGTCCTTGCCATGAGACACAAAGCCTTCAGGCTTGTTCTTACAACACTCTTACCCCTTTATACAAATGTTGAAAAGTGCCCTTTTTGATGTTTTGCCCTGGATTTTTCCTGCCTGCCACTGTTACTTTTCACCTTACTACCCTATGTGCTTCTACCCTCATTTTACACCCCTCTGTCTCTCTGCTCATGCTCCCATCGATTAATAAGGGTATGGACATGCTAGAGGCAGGAAAACATGTTCCCAATGTTGGGGGAGTCAAGTACCAGGGGCATAGTTAAGAATAAGGGGTAAGCATTAGAACAGAGATGAGGAAAAAGATTTCACACACAGAGTTGTGAGTGTGTTAGAATTCTCTGCGTCAGAGGATGGTGGAGGCCAGTTCTCTGGATGCTTTCAAGAGAGAGTTAGAGTTCTTAGGATAGCGGAGTTAAGGGACATGGAGAGATAGCAAGAATGGGGTACTGATTTCTGGATGGTCAGCCATGAATCACATTGAATGCGGTGTTGGCTCAAAGGGCCGAATGGCCTGTAGTTGGCTATTTTGGCTGTTTTGCATGTCATTGATGATGGCATGTGCCTTTAAATTGTAGACTGTGCCCGTTATATTGTGGGTAGGATTATGACACCTGTTTTTTGGGTGTGTTTGGAGCTAAGATGCTTGTGCAGACGTTTAGTTTTTTAGAGTAGTTTGGAGCGCGAGTAGGAGAAGGTTAACCCTTCGACCATGCGAGCCAAAAGGAGATCATGCAAAGTTAATGGAGACACGAGGATATTCTAATGTTTGAAGTAATAAGCTGGAGTTTGATGAAGATTGTAGTAATGAGTTGTAATAAAATAGTAAGATTAAACGAGAACTTACCTGTTCGAAGTTTGATCCTTATTTTATCAGGTGTTACAATGAGGGATTATTGAAGTAGCCCTGCCAGGCGCATGCGCGTCATACTTCAAAGCAGTGGCGTGAAAACACAGAAACCGATAGCTGAAGTAAGATAGTAAGGCTTACAGAAACTAGAACTACCAGATGATCCTTTAATTATGAGGGCCGGAAGCAGAGGGCACGTGAATCCCCTCATTGTAAAACTCCTCATAAAAAAAGGATCAACTTGAACAGGTAAGTTCTCGTTTAATCTTACTATTTTACTTCGCTGAGTCACGTGACACACTGCTTCAGTTGACACAGTAGTGAATAAAATAAAATATTGAACATTGCATAAATTATTCAATAACTATTAATTAATAATAATAATAATAATAAAAATAATAATAACAAAGGAAAGTAATAACCCGCTATCCCAGGGGAAATTAACAACAATCATATATGAAACAAATGCTGAAACAAAGCAACAAATTAAACCGAACCCAACACAGCATGTCCAAACCCTGGCACTGTGACAACAGGTTTATCATAAAATTTAGAAAAAGTTTTTCTTTAGACCATCCTGTGGCCTCTAGAATTTGGTCAAGCAGCACGTCCTGCGCCTTCGCCGCGGACGTTGATGCCGCCCTGATGGAGTAAGATTTAAACACATGAGTGTCCACTCCCGCTAAATCCAGAACCTGTTTTAACCATCTAGAAATAGTTTGTACTGTCACTTTTTTTAATATGGTTTTTTGTGGGTAATGAGCATTGCTGTCTCACAACCTTGGAGACTCTTAGTTATATATTGAGTCAGATGCTTAACCACACACAATGTTTGGTCCACAGGGTATGCTTTAAAGATTACCTTGGTTCCAGCCTTTCCCAGCCTGCTTTGCTTGATTAGATCATAGACATAAAAAGTAATTTTATCTACAGACAACTGCATACAATCTAACTGCAACATTTGTAATGTTTGTACTCGTTGTGCTGACTCTAATGCCATGAGCATAACCACTTTAAATGTTAACTTCTGAAAAGACAGTGACGTAATTGGAGCCCACTGCCGAAGCAATGTGAGAACTATACTGACATCCCAGATTTCTGTATATCTGGGTTTGGTAGGATTTTTATTAAAAATCTCTCTCATAAATCGGGATATTAACAGATGAGATTGCCGTTCTGAAAATTGTCCTAAATAGGAGGACAAAGCACTCCAAGCACTATTAATGGCAGTGTAACTAAGGTGCTGATCAAAATGCAACATAGCAAGGAACTCCAATACATCCAATATGTTTGCAGTGTGATAAGAGATATCTGACTGTACACAAAACATTTCTCATTTCTTTATACGAGACATATATTGTTTCTTAGTGCTATCTCTCCAAGCTGCAGTTATGACATCCATGGTCCTATCCGACAGTCCAAGCCCTTGTAATGGTCTGGTCAGAACCTGCAGATTAACAAATTAATACGAACTTGTGATGGATGACTTTCTCCTGTTACTGGATGTACCAACAAATTATTGCAGCTGGGATTGTCATGAATGGCTGAGATCATACTGAGCACCAATGGGAACCATGGCTGTGTAGGCCAGTTTGGAACCACCAAAACGCCTGCAGTGGAGTCTTGCTCTATTTTGGCGAGACATTGCATAATCAGGCAAAATGGGGAAAAGCATAGAAGACTATACTTGCCCAATGTAGCGAGAATGCATCCACCGCTACCGCATTCCTGGGTCTGGCTCCCATGAGACATATTTAGGCAACTGGTGATTTAATCTGGACCCAAACAGATCAATATCTGGTAACCCATACCGACTGACACTCTTTTTGAAAACTTCTGGATTTAACATCCATTCCGTATTGTCATTGAACTTTTGTGATCTGTTGTCTGCCACAATATTGTCTCTCCCTGGTAGATAAATAGGCTGAAAGCCAGATATTCCTGGAGATACACCAGTGCCACATGGGGTTGACCAGATTATCACATGATACTGATCTTACTCCCCCCATGTGATTGATATATGCCACCGCTGTGGTATTGTCTACCTGAAATTGAACATGTAAGTCACTCATTGTAGAACAAAAAGCTTTCAATCCATAAAACGCCCCCAATAACTCCAAATAATTGATACCATGTGTTTGGAGAATTAATCCTCTTGGACAGTCCATCTACCACCACAGCTGGTGTTGCTGTCCTTAGCTCCCCATCTGAGAGCGCTCACATCAGTTTGTAAAACCACTGAAGTTTGCTGAACCAAAATATTTTCAGTAGCTTGTGCAACATTGAGGATCCACCATTGCAATTCAACTAAAGCTTTAGTTGTTAACTGCATGGACCTATCAAAATGACCTGCACGCTTTTTTAGTGCTTGTTCTCTGGCTCTTTGCAGACTTTGATAGTGCAGAGGTCCAAACTCGACAGCAGGAAATGCTGCTACCATTTTATCAATAACCCTAGCTACTTCTCGGATGGAGGGATATGATTTCCCAGCGAGGCAAGTACAGGCATTTGTAATATCCACAACCTTAGCTGTTGACAAAGTTACTGACATATCAACTGAATTAATGACAAACCTCAAACAATCAATTGTTTGGGATGGCTGTAACTTAGTTTTTGTTGGATGGATCAGAAACCCTAGCCTTTCAAACAGGCTTATGGTTGCTGAAACCAGTTCTCAGCTGTCTCCTGAGTGGCATTTACAATAAACATATCCTCTAGATAAGCCATTACAATGTGATTCTGAGCACTCAGTACACCAGTGCTGGTTTCAATAATTTTGTGAACAGCCTGAGAGCTGAAGTTAACCCATTAGGTAATTCTTTAAATTGCCTCAGCTGACCCCACCAATTAA
This sequence comes from Okamejei kenojei, assembly GCA_035221665.1. Lineage (NCBI taxonomy): Eukaryota > Metazoa > Chordata > Chondrichthyes > Rajiformes > Rajidae > Okamejei > Okamejei kenojei. The sequence continues at coordinate 69,103,031 of CM069143.1, forward strand.
TTTAAAGTACTGCGATAATGATGATGAATTGGTACTGAATAATAAGCATCTTTTTTAAGTCTTTAGTAGCCATATAACAGCCTTGTGAGAACAAACTGCTTTAACAGTGTTAAAGGTGTCCGTTTTAAAATGCCCATACTGAACATATGAATTTAAGTTTGTGACCCCCAGGTCACAATTTGTTGAGGAGAATGACCCCTGCAACCCCAATCTTTCTGCGGTCTGAGGGATATATTGCAGACACAATTGTTGAGGATGATCACCCTCTGAATTATCCCTCTCTGGATAAATATTTAATTGTTATTTTTCAACCTGACGAGTTTTCTGGTGCAGCAAACACCAAGATGTCCTCTATTAGGCCTATTCTATACAGGTGGATCAACTCCTGTTTCAGTCATAGTTTCTTGGATTGAGAAACCTATTGTAGAGCTTCTGACACAGTATCTAGTATAAACCGATCAGATATTATGCAGCATCATTCATTATAAAACAATTGTGGAGCAATCCTACACCTGGTTGTTCTCCAGAAGTTCCATCTGTGATGGAACTGAAGTTTCTGTACCTCCGCACCACACATATTTTAAATGACACAACTATAGACTGTACCAGACTGATTCCTGGGAGTGTCAGGACTGTCTTATGAAGAAAGACTGGATAGACTCGGTTTTATCAAAAGACTCCTCTGGAATTTAGGAGATTAAGAGGGGATCTTATAGAAACTTACAAAATTCTTAAGGGGTTGGACAGGCTAGATGCAGGAAGATTGTTCTTAGCCGATGGTTGGGGAAGTCCAGTCTATTGACAAGGGGACAATATCACAGCTTTTAAGGATAAGGGGGGAAATCCTTTAAGACCGAGATGAGAAAAGACTTTTTTTTCACACAGAGAGTGGTGAGTCTCTGGAACTGAGGGACACGAGGTGGTGGTCTGACCACAGAGGGTAGCCTACTTGAAAGAAACCGATGAGGCCAGATTTCATTGGCTATATTTAAGAGTGAGTTGATGTGGCCCTTGAGGTCTAAGGGGATCAGAGGGTATGGAGAGAAGGCAGGTGAAGCAACATGGTGCCGGGATACTGAGTTGGATGATCAGCCATGATCAGTTATTGAATGGCGGTGCACGGCTCGAAGTGCTTGAATGGCCTACTCCTGCACCTAATTTCTATGTTTCTATGTTTCTATGTTTCTACAACTAGAAGATCTCAGGATATAAATCTTCTCAGCCAGTTCGATATAAGGGTTGATGTGGGCTGTACTGGGTGTAATACTTTGTATCATCTCCCTGTCTCTGCTTGGTCCCTGCCCCAGAATCAAACCCCCTTCAAATCCACAATCGAGGTCCAGCAAATATCTTGGCTTTGAAAACCCATTGGAACAGAGTAAAGATGGATAAAAGATCATCTCAGCAAATGAGTGCTAGATTGAAAACAAACTACCATTGGAGCACCTGTGGATTCCCGAGATAGACCAATTGCAGGCCACACTTTTCCGAGGCCTGATGTATAGGCTCGATCAAGCCAGTTTGAGTCACGAAGACCTGTTTCATTGAAAGGTGGAGTCAAGCCAAGGATATCAGGATGGGTTTAATGGCATTGGTGAAAAATCAAACTGAAATTAATCGCCAGACAAAATACTTCTTCATTTTACCACCAGTAGAAATTCCTACGTATGGTGGAGATCCTTTGCAGTATGAAGCTTTCGTAAGGGCATTAGAGGAGGTATTAGAAACAAATGTTATGAATGAGAAAAGAGCGCTTACGATTTCTGGTGAAGTACACAAGTGGAAGTGTGAAAGTACTTGTTAAAAGTTGTCAGATGGAGCCAGGCGATCTAGGCTACAAAAAGGTGAGAAAATTACTGAAAGAGCATTTTGGTGATGAACACAGGATTGCTAACGCTTACATGGAGAAGACCGATGCTTGGAAAGAAATCAAACTGGAAGATGGGGAGGCAATTATGCAATATTTCTGAGAGACTGTTGCAGCTCGATGAGAAATTTTGGCCACATGGAAGAAATGAATCTTGTGAGTAATACTAGAATCATCTTGAGCAACTTGCCCGGAAGACTGCGAGAAAAGTGGAGAGATGAAGCAGGCAAAATAAGAGAAGAAAGGAACCAAGTAGACACGCTACCAGACCGTGGTGGAATTCTTAGAAAGGGAAGTACGGAACATGTTAGAACCACACTGGACTATTGAAGATTACAAACCGATTGCAACTAACAAAGGTTCTACCTTTACCAAAACTGAAGAAATATCTGAACCTTAGAGAAGTAGTTTTGCTATCACGACCACACCTGTGGAAAAGACAGACAGAAAGAAAGGAAATGTGTCTACTAGCAAGCAAATAGTATTTTGTTTGTTATGTGATGAAGTTGGTCACACCATAAGATGATGTCGAAGATTCAAGATGAAAGAATATGAAGACAAGATGGACTTCTTAAAAATAAATGGAATCTGCTTTGGATGTCTAAAGAAGGGGCACATGGTAAAAAACTGTAAGTGCCCAATAATTTGTGACAAGTGTAAGCAGAATCATCCTGATGTGCTTCACCCTGTAAAGAAAGAGCCAGACCATACAAAGCAAAAAGAGGAGTCAGCTGCTATAAATGCTATCACCTCGCCTCAAGTAACTGCTCATATTGGCTCCGGGGTAGAAGCTTGTAATTTTACTATCTTACCAGTACAGGTAAGGAACAGCAAGACGAACACAGTGTTGCAAACATATACTTTTCTGGATCACAGATGTTTGACTACCTTTTGCACAGAAAACCTGACGAAAGTTTGAATATCACAGGAGAAGAGACTAAGATTCGATTACGTACCATGACTAAAGAAAAAGAGAGCAAGAGTCATTTCATTACGAGTACGGAGATATCCAGTTTGGATGATGATAATTTTATACCGATATCTGAAGTGTTTACACGTGGAACTATGCCTGTTGGTCATCAAAATATACCAAGACATGAAGACTTGAAACAATGGCCTTACCTGAAGGATGTCAAGATTTCTGAAATAAATTCTAGTGTTGATCTACCTATCGGAATGAATGTTTTGAAGGCTTTGGAACCTCTACAGATTGTTAGGAGCCATCTATGGCGATAAGGAACCATGAAAACGGGAATCAGAGGAACTATCCTGTCATTGCTGTTAATCAAATGTCTACTGAAGAATTAGAAAAGCCGGTGATGAAGCCATACAATCATGGCTTCAAGGAAAGAACCAGCAAGGAATCTGAAGCGATGTCGAATGAAGATTGAAGTTCATGGATATTATGAACTACTCAGTGAAAACTGACGGACACTATTATGTGGACTTACCTTTCAAATAAGAAAGTGTTAATCTGCCGAATAATCGTCGAATGGCAGAGCAACATACCCAGACTTTGAAATGCAAGTTTGGCGAGAATACTAAATTTCATGAAGTAAGAATCTCTTTGAAGAATAATTTCTACAAGGTGATTGCCTAAAGTTTCATGTCTACTGAGCAGGAAGCAATTCTACCAGTAGAACATCTGACTTCTCTTTGCAATAAGGGAGGATTCACACTTTCTAAGTGGAACAGTGACAATTGTGAAAGCATTCCACTAGACGATAGAGCCAAAGAAACCAGAGAGTTGGATTTGAACAGAGACAATCGGCCAATGGAAAGAGCATTGGGAGTTACTAATGTTGTACAACTGAAATATGTTAACACAGAAGAAGATTATGTGAATGAAGCTTTCCAGAGAACTGACAGTGAACGGTTTCTTAAGCGATAAGAGATGGATCAATGCACTAAAATCTCTCTGTAAGCCAGACAGAGAATGGTCAAAGCCTGAGCTGGGATTTGAAATATCTGCTAATGATTCGGACATTAAATCCAACCTGACGGTGAACTTTATTGCTAAAGATCCTGTTATTCTTTTGAAGGATTTTCAAACAACATTGCTGTTACGACACATTCATGAGTTGATCGGACATGGAGGAAGACGTTTCATGCTGTCAAAGCTTTGGACTATTATGTTTTGGACTACATACTGGGTATCATGCCTGATTTTAAGGGTTTGGTGCACACGATACGACTTTGAACTAAAACCACTGATTTAATAAGATTAATAACTTAGTTGTGCTTGTTTCTAGAAGGCGAAAGTGAAGATGGAAGAGTCGATGAAGAATTTTGATTGCAGATATGTAGTGCATGCTATTTTTTCCTCGTTAGTATAGTGATTAGTATCCCCGCCTGTCACGTGGGAGACCGGGGTTCAATTTCCCGATGAGGAGCCACAGGGTTTATTCCCTGACCTTTTACTTTATATATATGTTAAGCCTTTATGGGCCACTTTAAAACAATGTTTATTAGTAATTGCCTCGTGATATACTTGGAACAATTAGAGGCCGGTATGTAGTGGCCATTTGGCCTGTTTTGCATGTCATTGATGACGGCATGTGCCTTTAAATTGTAGACTGCTCGCTACATTGTGGGTGAGATTTATGACGTGTTTTTGGGCATGTTTGGTGCTAAGATGCTTGCGCAGAAGTTTAGTTTTTAGTGTCGTTTGGAGCGAGTAGGGAGAAGGTTAACCCTTCGACCACGCGAGCCATAAAGGAGATCATGCGAAGTGTAATGGAGACATGAGGAGTTTCCTAATGTTTGAAGTAATAAGCTGGAGTTCGATGAAGATTGTAGTAATGAGTCGTAAGAAATTTGAATGTATCTTACTGTTTTCTATCAACAATAACTCATTTATTCATCAAAAGACTGTGTTTTGATGCCGTGTCTGTGAAGAAGCTCTGAAGATCTCTGTCGGCCAGCTCGCATGCGTTTCAAAGACACCCCCCTTAACCATGCTCATCCATTTAGTGGCTAGGGAGTTAATTTCTAGAAATATATGAAAATCTGCCACTACATGGCCTACTCCTGCACTTATTGTCAATGTATCTATGAAACATCTAATTGTAAAAAATGTATTTTGCCCAGTCACAGTTATGTCACTCAATTAGATGAAAGTATGAGGCAGAGACATGGTAGACAGGTCGGGTGTGGAGCATCTGGGGAGGGTGCAGGAGATTTCTGAATGCAGCCTAGATCAGAAGGCATTGTCTATATAGAGAGGTTGGGCAAATTTGAATAGACACAAAATGCTGGAGTAAATCAATGGGTCAAGCAACATCTCTGGAGAAAATCAAAGTGAAGTTTTGAGTCGGAACCCTTCTTCAGATAAACTTGGATATTTTTCTCTAGACTGGTGAAGGTTTTTGGGAGACCTGTTAGAAGAATATCAAATTATGAGAGGCATGGGTTGGGTAGTCAGGAAATACCTGTTGGAAAGGTAGGATTACCCGATGGTTGTAGGAAAATAACTGTTCCTCAACTTGGTGGTTTGGGACTTCAGGCTTCTGTACCTCCTGCTAGACGGTAGCAGTGAGAAGAGGGCAGGGCCCGGATGCTGGGGATCCTTGATGATAGATGGGGGAAAGTGGGGGAGGGAAGTTGAACGGGAGTGGGACAAGAAGGGAAGGGGGGGATGGTCGGATGGAAGGAGGGAGAAAGCTGGTCTTTGAGGAGGAGGAGGTGCGAGGGACGGTATGGAGGGATGGATGCTTGGCATGAGGACTTTTGGCGAAGGGGGGAAGAGTGAGATGGGTGAACTTTGGGTAGGAGGGAGGGATGGGATATTGGGTGTTAGGAAGATACCACCATTATAGTGTTGAGTGATGCTCTACCTAGAGCTTCTCAGCGTACTACCGGATCCAGATCCAGATGCAACCTTCTTGAGGCTGCGTCTGGTCAGGATGTTTCTGCTGGTGGGGTGGGCTGGACCCCTGATAGACCGGGCTGAGTTCACCACTCTCTGCAGCCTCTTGCATGTCTGTGCATTGGAATTGCCATAGCAGGCTGTGGACCAACCGCTCAGGACAACTCAGGTATACGGGGTTAAGGATGGAAGGAAGGTAAAGAAAATGCCATTTGAAGAAGGGTCGCGACCTGAAACGTCACCTATACCTTTTCACCAGAGATAGTGCCTGAACTGCTGAGTTGCTCCAGCATTATGTGTCTATCTGCTCACCCTCTTCCCTGCCCCCCGACAGAATCTCCCCCTCAATTTCCCTCCTGGGTTTAATAAAGTTCTATCAAATCGTATCTTAAACTTTAGATAGACACTCATTTCTAATCTTCTCTCTCCCCCTGCTGGAGCCTCTGTATCACTCATAGTGCTCACACCAACTCCATCTCTCTCTCGCCCTCCTGTGGCTCTGGTCTGTCCACTGTGATGCTCAGACCAACCGAATACTGAAAGGCCCAGATTCCCTTAATCCTGGGTACACAAAAAGCTGGAGAAACTCAGCGGGTGCAGCAGCATCTAAGGAGCGAAGGAGATAGGCGACGTTTCGGGCCGAGACCCTTCTTCTCCCTTAATCCTGTATCTGTACACTGTGGACAGCCTGATTGTAATCGTGTATAGTCTCTCCACCAACGAGATAGCATGCGACAAAGAGCTTTTCCCTGTACCTCGGTACACGTGACAATAAACTAAACTCAACTAAACTAACTGAACTTCCGCCTTGTGTCTGTTTCAGAACTGAAGGAGAAGGAGGAATGCAACCAGAACAGAGCACAGCCAAGTCTTTGTGGGAAATACTTGTGTGATGCATGTTCATCCACTTCTGACGTCAGCTGTTAAAAACCATGTGCCACATTTTTATTTAAGAAACTGGGTTTTTTGGGCGTTGAACCAGATGTGGGGCCACGTGACAATAAACTAAACTAGATAGAGTGGACATGGAGAGGATGTTTCCAGTGGTGGGAGAGTCTAGGACTAGAGGGCACAGCATGAAAATAAAAGGACGTATCTTTAGAATGGAGATAAGGAGGAATTCTTCAGCCAGACGGTGGTGAACCTGTGGAATTAATTGCCCAGACAGTGGTGGAAGCCAAGTCATTAGGTATTTTTAAAATGGAGATTGATATGTTCTTGATTAGTAAAGGGATGGCACGGTACTTTATTTGTCACATTTCTGTACACAGTTCAGTACAAGTATCATTACACATAATCACTTAGATACATCTTAGATAAGCATCTCAGATACAGTACAAGTGTATCGCAGTGGGACACTGAGACAGCTGACAGAGTCGCCAGCTTGGGGCCATTTCCAAGTCCCCTTTGTTGTAAGTCAGGGATCTTGACCTGACCATTCAAGAGTCAACAGAGTTTTATTGTCATGTGTCCCAGATAGGACAATGAAATTCCTGCTTTCTGCAGCACAACAGAATATGTAAACATAATCCAGAACAAGAGATAAAAGTTCAGTGTGTCTATATACCATAGAGCATATATATACACAATAAATAAACAGTTAAGTGCAATAGGCTGTTATTGTTCAGAGTTTGTTCGATGGCGAGTTTAATAGCCTGATGGCTGTGGGGAAGTAGCTGTTCCTGAACATGGATGTTCCAGATTTCAAGCTTCTGTACCTTCTTCCCGATGGCTACGGAGAGATGAGTGTGTGGCCAGGATGGTGTGGGTCTTTGATGATGTTGGCAGCCTTTTTGAGGCAGTGACTGTGATAGATCCCTTCGATGGTGGGAAGGTCAGAGCCGATGATGGACTGGGCAGTGGTCACAACTTTCTGCACCTGGACTTTATCTTTGGAAAGTCCGTGATAATCGAGACTGACCACCAGCCGCTGGTCACCATTTTGAACAAACCCATCCACGCTGCCCCAGCACGACTCCAGCGAGTGATGATGCAACTGCAGCAGTTTGATTTCAACATTGTCTACAGGAAAGGCAAAGAATTGCACATAGCAGACACGCTATACAGAGCCCCGCATAAAACTAATGAACAACAACTCTCCGAACAGGACCAATTCTCAGTAATTAAGGTATCGTTTGTACCAACTGAATATTTGAGCAGCCTAGCAGCACATACGGCTGCTGATGAGACCTTACAATTGCTGTCTGCAGCCATCCGGCGCGGCTGGCCAGATAAACACAACCCCGCTTGAGATACGCCCATACTTCCTGGTTCGCGATGAACTAGTATTACAGGACGGAACTATTGTCAAGGGCCACAAGGCGGTGGTTCCAGCAGCCCTCCAGGACAAATACTTTGACGACATCCACAGGGGCCACCCTGGCGTGGAGGCAACCCTCCAAAGGGCGCAAAGCATGTTTTACTGGCCCGAAATGACCAAATACATACGTGAAAAAAGTGAAGTTTGTGCTGTCTGCAAAAGCCTAACACACATCAGCAAAAGCCTATCGCCACATCAGCAAAAGCAGCCTTTACTGCCGCAACCAGTCCCTCCTCTCCCTTGGTCCACGTTAGCCACTGACATCTGCGAATGGCATGGGAAACACTATCTGGTCCTTGTAGACTCTTCGACAAGTCCAGCAAGCCTCTCGCACATGGACAAGTGGTCCGTCTCCAGACAAACAAGGGCTATGCACGTCTGGGACACATCTACAACCCTGGCAAGTCCTCAGCCTCCGGCCGGCAAACTGGACATTCCGGGCGGGTTCCCGGGCAGGCGGCCATGGTGGCGCAGCGGTAGAGCAGCACCAGGGACCCGGGTTCGATCCCGACTACAGATGATGTCTGTACGGAGTCTGTATGTTCTCCCCGTGACCACGTGGGTTTTCTCCGAGATATTCTGTTTCCTCCCACACTCCAAAGACGTACAGGTTTGTAGGTTAACTAGCTTGGTGAATGTGTAAATTGTGGGACAGTGTTGATGTGTGGGGATCGCTGGTCGGTGCAGACTCGGTGGGCCGAAGGGCCTGTTTCCGCGCTGTATCACTAAACTAAACGGGACACCCCAGTGAATGCAAAATAAACTTTAACCCTAAATAAATGCAGCAGTGAACTGTTGAGAATGCGTTGCCCCTCTTACAGGGGAGTCACGCCCAGCAGATGCCAATGTCTGAAGCCACTGCCTAAAATGAAGGCCGACAACCTGCACAGATCAGATAGACACAAAATGCTGGAGTAACTCAGTGGGACAGGCAGCATCTCTGCGGTGACATTTCAGGTTGAGACCCTTCTTCCCTCCACAACTTCCTGGTTCATCTGAGATGTCCTCATTCTTTATGGAACGGGGGTTCCCCTCTCCCATCATAGATGGGGCGCTCACGTCTCCTCGGTCAGCTCCACCCTTGCTCTTCCTCCCCCCGGTCCCCCGCAGTCTTTACCTCCACCCTTGCTCTCCCTCAGCACCCCATCTTCCCACCTCCACCCCTTTCCACCTTCCGCAGAGACCATTCCCTCCACAACTCCTTGGTTACTTCAGCAAAGGTTTAACCTCTTGACGATGGTAGCCTGGGACAGTCCCCTAAGTCTTCACCTTTAACCCCATCAGCCGTCGCATACAGCACATAATCTACCGACACTTGCGCCACCTCCAACGGGATCCCACCACTAGCCAGATCTTCCCATCTCCACCCCATTCCGCTTTCCACAGAGACCGTTCCCTCCGCACTCCCTGGTTAACTCATCCCTTCCCACCCAAACCACCCCCTCCCCAGGTACTGTCCCCTGCAACCGCAGGAGCTGCAACACCTGACCCTATAACCCCTCCCCCCCCCCCCGACTCCGTCCAAAGACCCTGATTCCTCAGGTGAGGCAGAAGATCACTTGCAACTCCTCCAACCTCATTTACTGTCTCCGCTGCTCCAGGTGTGGACTCCTGTATATCAGTGAGGGCAAGCACACGCTCGGCGATTATTTTGTTTTACACCTCTGCTCAGTCTGTCTAAATCTACCTGTTCTCCAGTTACTAAACACTTTAACTCCCCTACCGATTCCGACACTTCCCTTCCTGTCCTGGAACTCGATTATTGGAGTGCGGCCAGACGCAATTAGGAGGAACGGCACCTCATATTAAGCTTGGGCAGCTTACATCCCAGTGGTATGAACAGTGGTCTGAAGAAGGGTCTTGATCCAAATCTTCACCCATTCCTTCTCTCCAGAGATGCTGCCTGTCCCGCTGTTATTCTCCAGCATTTTGTGTCTACCTTCGGTATGAACATTGACTTCTCTAACTGCAAGTAACCCTTGCTTTCCTTCTCTCTCCATCCCTTCCCCTTCCCTGTTCTCCTACCTGTCTGTATCACTGACTACATTTTGTCTCTGCTTTGTTGTTCCCTTCCCCCAACTAACAATGATCTATTCTACATTTTCCTTGATCTCTATCCCCTTTGTCCCATTTTCACACCTTACATTTCCTTACCGTGAGAGAGAGCGTCGTTTCTTCCTTCTTGCCACTTTCTTTTTTATTGTTTTTACTCCATTTTATTTGTATGTTTTAGCTGATCTTTAGATGTTGTATTAGGTG
>CM069143.1:69118344-69197602 GCA_035221665.1 Okamejei kenojei
AACTTCAATTAGATATACTTAAAAATGTGCATTATTTTGTAAAAATCTAACTACAATGTACTAACTTCAAGTAAATTAAAACATTTTGTTAATTCTAAAGTTAACTAACCTTTTAATGACTTTGTTGTGGGAAAGGATTTGAATATTTGGTTGCAACATGGAGGTACGCAGTTTCAGCTGATCTTCTAGATGGGTATCCGTCATTTGTGACCTTAAGAGCGTCTTGGTTTGGGCTAGGTAGGAGAATGTAGATTCGCAGCAATAAGTGGTTGAAAAGCAAGAATACATTTTTCATGCATGTTGCCGAAGACGTGGATATTCTATTGCATTTTTACCTAGATCTTTCTTCCCTTCAAATAAGGACTTTAAAATATCTTCTTCAGAGAGCTCAATCAATTCCATCTGTAGTTCTTTAGGAGCCTTGTAGACATCAACTAGGTGAGGTTGAAATGCTAATTTGAGTGTGATGTCATGATTCTCAAAGTCAGTGAACCTTTCATCGTATTCTTTAATTAATAAGTCTATAACAGCTGCGTGTTCTTCAAATGATCCGCATGAATCCTCCTGCTCATCAATGACTTTCGCTAACTGTGGAAAATGTTCATCCGAAATTTCATCTTGAAGAAGAGTTTTGAAAAAAGATAGGTTTTTTTTGGAAAAGCTTGTATTTGTTGCGACATATCATATATACTTAGTTTCACTTCGCAAAGAAACATTCAAGTCATTTTCCTTTGACATGATATCACACAGAAATGCAGTATTTCTATAGAAATCTTCTTTCAATATTTCACATTGCTGATTCTGTTCACATTGCTGATTCTGTTCTCCATGAAATGTAACTATCTGTTCTCGCAAAGATAAACATTTTGCTAACACCTGTCCCTGCGATAGCCAACGCACTTTACAATGATACGGAAAATCCACACAAATGCCTCATTGTCCAACTTTAGCATATTACGAAACTGACGATGCCGTGTTGCATTTGCATGAATATAGTTGACAATACTTATAACTTGTTGCAAAGTGCCACTTAAAATAGTAGATTTAGCACAGAGATTTTGCTGATATAAGATACAATGAAATGAAATGAGATCATCAGGATCTGATAATACCTTTTTTATCTGTGCAATAAACCCTTCACGTGTTCCTGTCATGGAAGGTGCCCCGTCTGTACATACACTCACTAGTCGGGGAGGATCATTTTGGTGAATCTTCTTTTATTCTTTGGTATTTCAAATACATTCATTTTAAGATTACAATTATAATAATAAAAGCTGAACAAAAATATTAATAAAAATAAAAGGATTTGTTCTACAAAATTTGGATTCATTCAAAAGGCCGCACTGAATGGCCTAGAAGGCCGCAGGTTCCCCACCCCTGCTCTATCCCCTACTCCCAATTCCTCCGTCTACGCCGCATCTGTGTCCAAGATGAAGTGCTCCATACCGGGGCATCGGAGGTAACGGGTTCCCCTCTCCCATTAGAGATGAGGCCCTCACTAGGGTCTCCTCGCTACCCTGCAGCTCTGCACTTGCTCCCACTCCCCCCAGTCGCAACAGGGAAAGAGTCCCCCCTTTCACCCCATCAGCCATCGCATACAGCACATAATCCTCTGATATTTTCACCACCACCAACAGGATCCCACTACTAGTCACATCTTCCCATCTCCACCCCTTTCCGCAAAGACCGTTACTTCCGCAAACCCCTAGTCAACTCACTCTTTCCCACCAAAACCACCCCCTCCCCAGGTGCTTTCCCCAGCAACCGCAGAAGATGCAACACCTGTCCCTATACCTCCCCCTCAACTCCGTCCAAGGACCGTGACAGGTTTATCAGGTGAGGCAGAGGTTCACTCGCACCTCCTCCAACCTCATCTACTGTATCTGCTGTTCCAGGTGTGGAACAGCAGATACAGTACATCGGTGAGACCAAGCTCAGTCTGCCAAAACATACCTGATCTCCCGGTTGCTAAACACTTTAACTCCCCCTCCCATTCCCACACTGTCCTTCCTGCCTGAGCATCTTCCATTGTCAGAGTGAGGCCCAGTGCAAATTGGAGGAACAGCACCTCATATTTCGCTTGGGCAGCTTACACCCCAGTGGTATGAACATTGACTTCTCTAACTTCAAGTAACCCTTGCTTTCCCTCTCTCTCCATCTTTTCCCCTTCCCAGTTCTCCAACCAGTCTCTATCTTCGACTACATTTTATCTCTGTTTGCTTTGTTGTTCCCTTCTCCCAGCTAACAATTTTCCTTGATCTCCATCCCATTTGGCCCGTTTTCACACCTTACACTTGCTTATCTATGCATCTCCGTCTCCCCTGACTTCAGTCTGAAGAAGGGTCTCGACCAGAAACGTCACCCATTCCTTCTCTCCAGAGATGCTCCCTGTCCCGCTGAGTTACTCCAGCATTTTGTGTCTATCTTGTTTTCCCCCCGTGATGGATTCAGTCCATTGCCGGTGACCGCAGACAGTCCGGCCCGGTGGCGCAGGCAGCGGTAGAGTTACTGCCTTACAGCGCTTTCAGCACCAGAGGACACTGGTTCGATCCCTACTACGAGTGTTGTCTGTGAGGAGTTCTCCCTGTGACCTGCGTGGGTTTTCTCATTGTAGGTATAACTGTTCCCTGGTGGTCTCTTAGTGGAACGTAAGGACTACCTGAAATTAGAGGTCAATGTTCATACCGCTGGGGTGCAAACTGCCCAAACGAAATATGAGGTGCTGCTCCTCCAATTAACGGTGGTCCTCACTCTGGCCCTGCTCCACCTCTTCGTTTTTCTTCTCCCCTCCCCTCCCCCCCCCCCCCCCCCCCCCCCCACATCAGTGTGAAGAAAGGTTTTGGGCCGAAACGTTGCCTATTTACTTCGCTCCATAGATGCTGAGTTTCTCCAGGACATATCGGGGCTGGTAACAAATGAGCTCAGGCAGGGTCGGTGCCATTGTGTGCCGGGAAAGGTGTGATCTGAAGGGAAACAATGTGAACTATGGAGCTGATGAAACAACCAGGGTGGAGGATGGGGGAGCGAAGGTGAGAGGAATGTTCGTAGGTTAATTTTAAAGTCTAATTCCTTTATTCTGCAGATGCAACTTATTCCTGAGAATCACTGGGAGATTCAAAGCAAGTTACTGTCACAGGGTTTTATCCCAAAACAACTAGAGAGCTATCTACCTCTCCCGGGGCCCACTGACTATCTTTGATCAGACTTTACTGGCTTCACCTTGCACTAGGTAGTATTCCCTTATCGTGTATCTATACATTGTAAATGGCTCAATTGCAATGATGGATTGTCTTTCCGCTGACTGGATAGCACACAACAAAAGCTTTTCACTCTACCTCGGTACACGTGATAATAAACTAAACTGAACTGAACTGAATTAAACTGGAAAGAGCGCAGAGCAGATTTACGGGAATGTTTTCAGGACTCAAATACTTGAACTCCAGGGAGAGGTTGGGCAGACTAAGACTTTATTCCTTGGAGCGCAACCAGAGGAAACTAATTGAAGTAGATACTATAACAACATCTGAAAGACATTTGGACAGTGGCATGGACAGGAAAGGTTCATGTAGGTAAGGGCCAATTGTGAACAAGTGGGACTGGCACAGATGGGGCATTGTGTTGGCACGGACCAGTTGGGCCAAATTACGTATATTGATTAAGAGGGATATACTTTGCAGCCTTACATACACCTCTGCTACAGAAAGAACCACCAGCAACCTCTCTGCTTTCCTCTAGAACACACACAACTGAAGACAAGGAGAAGCCCCGGTTCCCAGACCTCTCCCCCCGTGCAGTGCTGGGAGCACTGGATCATCACACAGGCGAGACAAGGACAGACAGAGAAGGAGAATGGGAAATGCCAGCTCCAGGTATGTCCGGATACATCACACAATGTTACTTCTCCACCTCTCCTCCCTCACCTCAAGCACAGCGCTGGAGTAAACTCAGCGGGTCAGGCAGCATCTCTGGGGGACAGGTGGCGTTTCGGGTCGGGACCCTTCTTCACTCTGATTGTGATTGGAGGGAGGCGGCTGGATGAGGATTGGGGGCAGGACCAAGTCAGGAAAGTGATAGGTTGATAGATGTTGGGGGGTGGGGGAGGGGGGTGATGATTGAAGGAAGGCCAGTGATGAAAAGACTGAGAGAATGAGAACTCATGGGAAAGATGGGCCGAATGGCCTAATTCCGCTCCTAGGACAAGAGTAGCGTGAAATGGGAAGCTGGATGTATGGATATATTTGGAAGGTTAAGGGGGAAAGGGCGGGATTGTGGGATAAATGGTGTGTATCCAGGTGGAGCAATGGGAAGAGTAGAGGGAAAGGGAGAGAAGGTGCTCGTCCGTTATATCAGTTGTTTCATTTCAACTGGAAACTTTCACCGAACATGTTTCCTTTCAGCGAACAGGCGGCTCAGTCTGAGACCCCCACAGATTTCACACAGGAAGAGCTCAGCAAACTGATGTCCGACTTCAAAACGGGTGGCGTGGGAAATGTTCAACCTCTGGTAGAGAAGAAGTTGAGAGAACTGAACAATACCGAGCTAAACATCGCCGTGACTGGAGAGGCGGGAACAGGAAAATCCACCTTCATCAACGCCATGAGAGGGTTTCGTAGCAAAGATGAGGGAGCGGCTGCTGTTGGGAACAAGGAAACTGCAATGGAGCCAACCGGATACCCACATCCCAATCTGCCCAATGTCCGCTACTGGGACCTGCCGGGGACCGGATCTTCACGATTCACCGCGGGTTCCTACCTGAAGGAAATGCAATTTGAAAAATACGATTTCTTCATCATAGTGTCAGCTACTCGATTCACAGAGAATGATGCAAAACTTGCCACGGAGATTAAGCGGCTGGGGAAGAAGTTCTATTTTGTTCGCTCTAAGATTGACAATGACCTCAATTCAATGCGGCTGGAACGGAAAGAATTTGATGAAGATGCAGAAATGGAAACGATCCGCAGTGACTGCGTCAATGGGTTGGGTAAAGGCCGGGATCCCTGATCCCAATGTGTTTCTGATATGCTGTAATCAGGAGCAAATGTATGATTTCCCTCGGTTAATTGAAGCACTTGCAGATGGTTTACCAAGTAGAAAGGAATCTGTCTTTATCCTGGCCCTTCCCAACCTCAGTGTGGAGATTATTCGGAAGAAAGGTGAGGTGTTGAAGAAAACGTATCTGGAGGTTGGCGATCCTCTCAGCAGGAGTGGGAGCGATCCCGGTCCCGGGTCTCTCTGCCGCCTGTGACATGGCGATATTGATTGGAGCGATAATCTATTACCGTAAATGCCTGTGTCTGGATGATGCTGCTCTCCGCAGATTGGCCGACAGAACAGGCACAGCTGTGGAAGAGCTGAAAGTCGCATTAAAATCTTCCCTGCTGGGAGAAATAACTTTAAAAATAATAGTAAGGCTGCAATGGGGTGCAGCCGCCATTGGTGTTTCAGCCGTGGAAGCCGGTCTTCACTTTGTCCCAGTCATTGGCTCCGTATTTGGAGCCGGGTCATCATTTCTGATGACCTACATGACACTGAGTGAAGCGCTGAAGCTTCTGATGGCGACCGCAGAGAAGGTGCTCGCTGTTGCCAAACGCGCCGAGTAACCGCTCTGCACCAATATCCATCCCGCCAGTTCACGTCGTGCTGGGCTTCATACTTTGAAGAAACATAACGCCAAATTGTGTGCTAATTCTACTCGAACTGATTGCTGTTGCTTGGGGCTATCCGCTAGTCCTCATCGGCCCACGTGATCTTCCGTTTACGAAATACTGTAACACCCCCTCCCATTCCCACATTGACCTTTCTGTCCTGGACCTCCTCACTGTCGGAGTGAGGCCTCGCACAAATTGGGGGAACAGCATCTCATATTTCGCTTGGGGAGCTCACAAATCCGCGGTATGAATATTAATTTGCCCAATTTCTAGGAGCCCTTACTATCCCTCTCTCCCCACCCTTCCCCCAGTCTAGTTTTCAGACTGGTTTTACTCAAAGATTATGGTTTTACTGACGTCCTGATTGAATTTTTACTGATTGAATGCCTCCTTGTCACCCTCCCCTCGGCTAACAATGGCCCATACACGATCCTTCAGCAGCATCCCCTTTGATCTCTCGTTTTCACACCTTACCCTTCCATAGGGATGCTGCCTGTCCCGCTGAGTTACTGCAGCGTTGTGTGCCTATCAATGATTCCACCAGCCCCTTTGTGTCCCTCAGAATGTCCCGACAAGGAAAAATAACCCAGTTCTCATTCAGCTGCAAAACACTCCAATCTATCTACTTTGGTATCAATGAGAACTGGAAAGTCAGCGACTTCATTAGATTGTGCCTGGCAGCGAGTGTCTGGGAAGGACGTTTCTCTCCAGGACGGGAAACTTCCAGTGTGGGGAAAGTGGGAACGCGTCTGAGAACCTGTCACTTGTCTTATTCCCAGTAATCTTCACCAAGGTGAAGAAGCGGAGATGCATCTGCAAGAAGACCAACTCTCTGCGAGGGAACTGGGGCCATGTCTATCATCTACAGCTGCAGACAGAGAGATATGGAGAATGTTCAGAACTGATGAGAATGACCCGCCTGAAATACATCCCACTGGAATGTGGGCGGCACAGTGGCGCAGCGGTAGAGCTGCTGCCTCACAGCGCCAGAGACACGGGATTCAATCCCGACTACGGGTGCTGTCTGTTTGTGTATGGGCTGCCACGGGTACGACGGTTTCCTCCCACACTCCAAAGACATACAGGTGTGTATGTTAATTGGCTTCTGTCAGAATTGTAAATTGACTATAGTGTGTAGGTTAGTGCTAGTGTACGGGATGATCGATGGGCCGCTCGTACTCGGATGGGCCGAAGGGCCTGTTTCCGCGCTGTATCTCTAAACTAAACTATACTGTAACCACGGCTGTTTTGGTATTATTTTACATTCTGTTATTATATGAAAACTTTGTTTCTAATGTAACCGACAATTACTATTGTAGCTTTGATCATGGAGCTCGTTGATTGAGCAGGAAATGCTGATGCTTAAATACGCTGGGCGGTTTAATATGTATTTGTGCAGTAATGTTGGGTGAGTCCAGAGCCAGGTCTTAGAATAAAGGGGAGGTCATTTGAGACTGAGGGGTGGGGGAAATTTTTTTCACCCAGAGAGTTGTGAATTTATGGAATTCCCTGCCACAGAGGGCAGTGGAGGCCAATTCACTGGATGGATTTAAGAAAGAGTTAGATAGAGCTCTAGGGGCTAGTGGAGTCAAGGGATATGGGGAGAAGGCAGGCGCGGGTTATTGATTGGGGACGATCAGCCATGATCACAATGAATGGTGGTACTGGCTCGAAGGGCCGAATGGCCTCCTCCTGCGCCTATTTTCTATGTTTCTATGTCTATGTTTCTAGTACAAATATTCACAATAAAAGTTCTATATAAAGGCTGACTCTTAACGAAAATGACTGCAGCTCATCCATGTGAGTGAAACTTGAGATCCAGTTGTGTTTCAACATGCTGAATACAGAGACGGATATTTCCCCTGGAGGAACGGGTTGCATATCACTGCCAGGGCGTGCGGCACTGTGGCCAATCCAGTTCTATAACCCGGGCATTGATGTGGAGAATGGGGCAGCACGGTGGCACAGCGGGTAGAGCTGCTGTTTCACGGCGCGGGTGATCCAAGTTCCATCCTGACATCGGTTCTTGTCCGTGTGGAGTTAGCACAGTCTCCCCGTGACCGTGTGGGTTCCCTCTGGGTGTTCCGGTTTCCTCCCACATCCCAAAGACGTGCGGGTTTGTAGGTTGATTGGTCTCTGTAAATTACCCCTGGTACGTAGGGAGTGGGCGAGAAAGTGGGATAACGTAGAACTAGTGTGAAGGTGAGATCGATGGTCGCCCTCGACTAGTTGGGCCGAATGGCCTGTTTCCATGCTGTATCTCTAAATAACTATTCTGTGTCACGTCAAGGGGGTCAGTGTCTGCTGCCATTGCCATGAAGAGGAAGACCACACACAGGCCTTGTCTTTGGTTTGCACTGAAGCAGTGAGGTGGGAAATGGGGTTCCGGGATGTTTGGGGAATCCGGCCGCGTTGACATTTATTGAGGATTTGATCATGAAAGTGTTATGTTTACAAAACCCAATCTGATGTGGGGATGTTAAATAAAGCTCTTGGGGCGAATGGAATCAAGGGATATGGGGAGAATGCATAGAATCATAGAATCATAGAAAATAGGTGCAGGGGTAGGCCATTCGGCCCTTCGAGCCTGCACCGCCATTCAATATGATCATGGCTGATCATCCAACTCAATATCCCGTACCTGATTTCTCTCCATACCCCCTGATCCCTTTAGCCACAAGGGCCACATCTAACTCCCTCTTAAATATAGCCAATGAACTGGCCTCAACTACCTTCTGTGGCAGAGAATTCCACAGACTCACCACTCTCTGCGTGAGAAATGATCTTCTCATCTCGGTCCTAAAAGACTGCCCACTTATCCTTAACCAGTGACCCCTTGTTCTGGAGTTCCCCAACATCGGGAACAATCCTCCCGTATCTAGCCTGTCCAACCCCTTAAGAATTTTGTCAGTCTCTATAAAATAGTAAGATTAAACAAGAACTTACCAGTTCGAAGTTTGATCGTTATTTTATGAGGAGTTACGATGAGGGATTACGTGAAGAACCCGCCTCACGCTGGCAACGGCATACTTCAAAGCAGCGGCATGAAAAACACAGAACACCAAAAGCCGGAGTAACATAGTAAGGCTCATAAAAGACTTAGAACTACCATTTGATCATTTATTTTATGAGGGTGGGAGCGGAGGGCACGTAATCCCTCATCGTAACTCCTCATAAAATAACGATCAAACTTCGAACTGGTAAGTTCTTGTTTAATCTTACTATTTTACTTCGGAGTCACGTGAGTGACTACGTGAAGATTTTAAAGCTTTCTGTGTTTTTTATGTCGTAGAATCAATCCGTACGACAGTCCGGCTAAGTAAACACATACATGAGAAACCAGACTAATGTTAGATCATTTCACAATTAACTTTTTAATGGTTTAAAGACCATATAATAACCCTCCTTATATCTGAGGGAAAATGATTACAAGTGATAAAAGATAGAAGTGACTACACCATTGATTATAGCAATTAATAGTAAACAAAGCAGGTGATTATAGTGCTCCCAACACCGCGTGTCCAAAGCTTGTCATAGTGTGAACAGGTTTATTGTAGAACTTTGAAAAAGTTTCTTCTCTACTCCACCCTGCGACTTTTAAAATATGCTCGAGAGGTACGTCCCGCCCCTTTGCCGCGGACGTAGCTGCCGCCCTGGTGGAGTGAGATTTGAACACATCAGTGTCTACTCCCCGCTAAAAACCAACACCTGTTTCAACCATTTTGAGATAGTTTGAACTGAAGCTTTTGTGTGTGGTTTTTTGTGCGTAACCATTAACGCTTTTTCATTTCCTCAAGGTGTCAGTAACTTTAATATATTCGTTCAAATGTTTAACCACACACAAAGTAGGATCAATATGATAAGCTTGAAAGGTTACCTTTGTTCCAGATCTCCCTGGTCTGCTTTGTTTGATCAACTCGTAAACATAGAACACAACATTATCTGTAGTCACATGCATACAGTCTAAACGCAACATTTGTAAAGTTTGCACTCTTTGAGCTGAGACCAGTGACATTAACATGACTAATTTCAATGTCAATCTTTCCAATGTCAACCCTTCAATTGGAGTCCATTGTCTAAGTAGCGTAAGTACAATGCTCACATCCCAAATCTCTGTGTATCTTGGTTTGGGTGGATTAATATTAAAGATTCCTTTCACGAATCTAGATATTAATGGATGCGACCCAATTGATCTCTGATCAGTCATAAGCCCTAAATAGGACGACAAGGCACTGCGTGCAGTGTTAATGGCACTGTAACTTAAATGTTGCTGAAAATGCAAATTGGCAAGGAATTCCAAAACATTTGCAATATTTACAGTATCATAAGAAATATTTGACTGTGTGCAAAAGTCTTCCCATTTCTTAATATGTGTCATATATTGCTTTTGTGTGCTATTGCGCCATGATGCAACCATAACTTCCATAGTTTGGTCCGACAATCCCAGCTCCTGTAGTGGTCTGGTCAAAACCTGCAGATTAAAAAAATTCATATATGCATACAATGGGTAAATCTCTTTAGTTACCGGATTAGTCAAGATATCACTACAGTTAGGAATCGACATATATGGTTCTTTAATCATATTCAGCATTACTGGGAACCAAGGTTGAGTTGGTCAATTTGGAACTACCAACAATCCAGAAGCAGAATCTTGTTCTATCTTCTTCAGGCATCTCTGAATCAAAGCAAATGGTGGAAAGCATAAAAGAACATCTTTCCCCAGTGTAATGAAAAAGCATCTACTGCTACTGCATCTGGATCGTGTTCCCAAGACACATAAGTAGGCAACTGATGATTAAGCCTAGATGTAAACAAATCTATTTCTGGCAACCCAAATTGGTTTACAATATTCTTAAATATTGCTGGCTTAAGCATCCATTCCGTATTATCTTTAAAAATCCTGGACCTTTCATCTGCTACCACATTGTCCTTACCCGGAATGTAGCTTGCTGAAATCCATATTTGGCGACCAATACACCATTGCCATATCTCATTGGCCAGACAATCACATGATACTGACCTAACTCCCCCCATGTGATTAATGTATGCAACAGCCGTTTTATTGTCTAACTGTATTAACACATGTAGACCTTGTTTAGCACAAACAATATGCTTTAAGTCCATAAAAGCACCCAATAACTCCAAATAGTTAATACCATAAACTTGAAGAAACGCTTCTTCTTGAGCGTTTCCATCTACCTCCACAACTGGAGGACGAATCTGTAGCCCCCCCCCCCCCCCCCCCATCCGAGAGCACTAGCATCCGTTTGTAAAACCATTTCAGGTTGTTTAATCATGATATTCTTAGCAGCTTGTGGGACATTTTCAACCCACCATTGTAATTCCAACACGGCTTCTTTTGTTAATTGCATAGGCCTGTCAAAGTGACCTGCCTTCTCTTTAAGAGCCCTTATTTTGTCCCTTTAAAGATTTTGATAATGTAATGGACCAAATTCCACTGCCGGAAATGCTGCTACCAGTTTCCCAATGGTTTTCGCCACTTCTCGGATGGAGGGATAAGGTTTGTGAATTGAGGTAATTACAAGTCATCAAGATGTCATTGGCCTTCTCTGTTGGCAAAGTAACTAACATTAGTCACTGAGTTAATTACAAACCCCAAAAAGTTAATTGATTGTGCTGGCTGCAGCTGGGACTTAATTGGATGAATCAAAAACCCTAGCTTTTCAAACAAAGCTTTAGTAACTGAAACTGAGTGCTCAGCTGACTCTTGAGTATCACTAATGATCAGAATATCATCCAGATAAGCCATAACAATGTGTTTTCTGTGCTCTTAATTGGGATAAAACTGGTTTCAACAGTTTTGTAAAGAGTCTAGGAGCCGAAACTCAATCCATTTGGTAAAGCTTTAAACTGCCATAATTGTCCCAGCCGATTAAATTTTAAATACCTCCTGAAGCATTGATGAATTGCTACAGAATAATAGGCATCCTTCAAATCAATCTTAGCCATATAACACCCTGCTGAGATAAGGTATTTTGCAGTACTGAATGTCTCCATCTTAAAATGTTTGTATTCTACAAACTTATTCAGATCTGTAAGGTCCAGAATAATTCTGCAACCACCATCTTTTTTATCTCTTCGAAATATATTAGAGACAAATTGATGCTTATGTTCATAAGTCTTTTCAATTACGCCTTTTCCAGATAATTTGTCAATTTCCACATTAATCTCCATTCTTTCCTCTGCAGAATACACAATAAGCATAAGCAGGTCTATTCTGTACAGGAGGATTAACCCCTTCTTAAAAATAATAATGGCTCCCGAAACTGCTTGTAATACATATCGATCAGAAGTAATGTTAAGCCAGGCATTATAAAATTTTTGCAATCTCCCTCCAACTGGAGGGTCATCCACAGTTTCTTTAAGTATATAAGTCTTTAATACCTCTCCGTATGAGCGTGGTGGTCTCCTTCTTCCCGAATACAGGGAAGCACTTGCCTGCACAGCACGATAGTATTTTCGTGACAAAACTTCTGCTTCTATAACGGAAATCGAAACCCCTTCGGGTCGAAAAACCCCTTCTTTGTCCAAAAACAAAAGGTTTAACATTGCTAAAATATTTAGCTTCTTCATCCAACTCTTTCAGCTGTTTCGGCAGATTTTCTCCAAACAAATACCCAGGAGCTTGAACTCCACTTTCTTGACACAGGCTTGCAAATCAAGGGTGAAATATGGGCCGAATCGCCGTTTTCCTCATGCAATTAATTTCATAGAATGAATTACATAATAAGCCCAAAGTATCCTTTTGAATCTTTTCCATTTCCAGATTCTCCATTTGCCTGCCATAGGCCGTAATGGCAGCAGAAATTAATTTGAGCACCTTTTGAAACTTCACTTCTAGGGCTCTCATACTTGGAGTCATAGACGTCCATATCATCGGATTCACCGTAGGTACTTCCAATGAGGCACAATTTCTTGGAGCTTTATATTAATTCTGATGTTTCATTCATCATAGAATTGTGAAGTTGGTGAGATACCATATAATTTATGTTTGCAGCTAGGATTTCTTCCATAGCCTCACCACTTCCTTCAGGTATAGCAAAATCTTGTGCTATCCCAGGCACATTAGGCCTTTTCTTTTTACTTTGTGGTGTGCTTTCAAAAGCCATATAGCCACCAGCAGGGTCTGCCTTCTGCAGCCCTAAATCAATTGGGATATCATCCCATGAGACTTCTTCCAGCCCAAATCCTGGGTCCGGAGTATCATATTCCCAACTTGGCCCACAGCCATATTCATCATATTCAAACCCCTCAGGGATTTTTTGGGATTCATCTGGGTACTCTGACCCTTGTCTCATTATTGTTTGGAGAACTTTCTCCATATGCTCCATTTTTAGCCACATAGTTTTATTGTCTGGAGGTCTTTCAATATCAGAATCATCAGAAACCACGGGCCTCTCAGATTTCTTTTTTCATTTTTTTTTTTTTTAGGAACATTTTCCTCCGTGGTTATTATTTCTGGAGAATCTGGAAATTCACTATCGGGTAAATCGGCGGCCAACGGTATCGGAACCAGGTCCGCACTAACTTCGCGTCCCGTATTTTTACTTTCACCCCGGGAACATCTTTTTACCCGCGAAAACTTCCCGATTTTCGTTTGCTGGAGCCATCCAGCGTAACCTAAAAAACGCCCGGTCTAACTGCACTTACCTGCGGGCCGTTCCGACCGCTGCCGAGGAGCTGCTCCTTACTGCAGCTCCTCCTCGCGCCGTCAGCGTTGACGTCATGCCGTTGCCAGCGTGAGGCGGGTTCTTCACGTAGTCACTCACGTGACTCTGAAGTAAAATTCCCCTTCAATCTCCTAAATTCCAGCGAGTACAATCCGAGTCTATCCAGTTTTTCTTCATATGAAAGTCCTGCCTTCCCAGGAATCAGTCTGGTGAACCTTCTCTGTACTCCCTCTATGGCAAGAATGTATTTCATGAACATGAAATGGTAGGGACGTGTCGGAAATGGTCCAGGTCTTGGCACGAGCAGTCTTGGCATGAACAGGGTACTGATTCTGGATGATCAGCCATGATCATATTGAATGGCTTGGAAGGCCGAATGGCCTACCCCTGCACCTATTGTCTACGTTTCTATGTTCCCTTTGCTCTTGGATGTCCAAACATAGACAATTCGCATGTTGGGCAGGTGCCTCAGTGGAGGTGAGTGGGAGACACTGCCACCTGCAGGCGACGGTGGAGACTGCAGCTTTCCTGGCACTGAGCTGATGTGCATTTTTCATGGGATACAAGGAAATGACAGAAACAGTTTAAACAGTACATTGGTTCTGCCTTCACTAAGGCAGACACAAACAATCTCCCAGAAATACTAGGGGACTGAGGATCTAATGGGAGGGAGAAACAATAGGGAATCCACATTAGTCAGGAAATGGTGTTCGGTAAACCTCATGGCCTTCCGGCTTTAGACCTTTTTATTGAAAACTGCCGGCGGGACATCAACTGCCTCAACTTCTCCACTCCCCTGTCTCACTCTAACCTCTCCCCCCCGCCATCGACGCACTCCGCAACAACACAGACTGGGTTATCAAACGCGCCGACAAGGGAGGTGCCGTGGTAGTCTGGCGCGCTGATCTCTAGAAAGCGGAGGCCACACGCCAACTCTAAGACACCTCCTCCTACTTATCCCTGGACCATGACCCCACTGACGAGCACCAGGCCACTATTTGTAGCACCATCACTGACTCCTTCACCTCCAGCTCCCTGCCCCAAGCCTCCAAACTCATGTTCCCCAGTCCCACAGGGCCCGATTTCACCTTCTCCCCAAAATCCACAAACCTGATTGTCCTGGTAGACCAACTGTCTTTGCCTGTTCGTGCCCTCCCTACCATATTTCCACATACCTTGACTCCATCCTATCCCCCCTGGTCAAATCCCTCCCTACCTATGTTCAAGACACCTCAGACACTCTCCGTCGTCTCCAGGGCATTCCGTTCTCCAGGGCCCCATCCCCTCATCTTCACCATGGACATCCAGTCACTCTACACCTCCATCCCCCACCAGGAGGGTCTCAAAGCCCTCCGGTTCTTCCTTGACCAGAGAATCAACCAATCCCCATCTATAGATACTCTCCCGCCTAGCGGAGCTGGTCCTTACCCTTAATAACTTTTCATTTGACTTCTCCCATTTCCTCCAAATACAAGGCGTAGCTATGGGCACGCATATGGGCTTCAGCTATTCCTGCCTCTTTGTAGGGTTCATCGAACAATCCTTGTTCGAGACGTACCGGGCCCCATCCCGACCTCTACCTCCGCTACATCGACGACTGCATTGGTGTTACCTCCTGCACCCACACACAACTCACTGACTTCATCAACATCACCACTAACTTCCAACCGGCACTCAAATACACCTGGATCATTTCCGAAACTTCCCTACCATTTCTTGACCTCACTATCTCCATTGCAGGTGATAGACTTCAGACTGACATCCACTATAAACCCACTGACTCCCATGGCTATCTAGGCTACACTTCTTCCCACCCTGCTCCTGTAAGGACTCCATCCCCTACTCCCAATTCCTCTGTTTACGCCGCATCTGCTCCCAGGATGAGGTGTTCCACACCCGGGCATCGGAAATGTCCTAATTCTTCAGGGAACGGGGGTTCCCCTCCCCTACTACAGATGAGGCTCTCACCAGGGTCTCTTCAATACTCCGCAACACTGCTCTCTCTCTCCCCATCCCCCACTCGGAACAAGGGCAGAGTCCCCCTAGTCCTCACCTTCCACCCCACTTGCCGTCACATACAACAAATAATCCTCCATAATTTTCGCCACCTCCAACATGACCCCACCACTCACCGCATCTTCCCATCTCCCCCCCTGTCTGCTTTCCGCAAAGACCACTCCCTCCGTAACTCCCTTATCAATTCTTCCCTTCCCACCCGCACCACCCCATCCCCGGGCACTTGCCCTTGCAACCACAAGAGATATTACACTTGTCGCTTTACCTCCCTCCTCGACTCCATTCAAGGACCCAAGCAGTCGTTCCAGGTGCGACAGAGGTTCGCCTGCCCCTCCTCCAACCTTATCTACTGCTCTAGATGTCAGCTGATCTACATCGGTGAGACCAAGCGGAGGCTTGGCGATCGTTTCGCCGAACACCTCCGCTCGGTCCGCAATAACCAACCCGATCTCCCGGTGGCTCAGCACTTCAACTCCCCCTCCCATTCCGAATCCAACCTTTCTATCCTGGGCCTCCTCCTTGGCCAGAGGGAGCTCCAATTAAATGTGACATCTCCAAGTTTGCTGATGACACAATGCTTGGTGGCAGTGTGAGCTGCGATGAGGATGCTCTGAGGATTCTATGAGGCTACAGGGTGACTTGGATAGGTTCGGTGAATGGGCAGATGCATGGCAGGTGCAGTATAATGTGGATAAATGTGAGGATCCACTTTGGCAAGAACAGGAAGGCAGATTATTATCTGAATGATGTCAGATTAGGAAAGGGGGAGGTGCAACCAGACCTAAATGTCCTTGTACATCAGTTCCTGAAAGTAAGCATGCAGGTACAGCAGGCAGTGAAGAAAGCTAATTGAATGTTTGTCTTCAGTGTGAGAGGATTTGAGTTTAGGTGCAAGGAGATCCGACGGTAGTTGTACAGGGCCCTGGTGGGACAGCACTTGTGTGCAGTTTTGGTCTGCTAATTTGAGGAAGGACATTATTGCTATTGAGGGAGTACAGCATAGGTTCACCAAGTTAATTCCAGGGATGGCGGGTCTGACATATGATGAAATAATGGGTCGACTGGGCTTGTATTCACTGGAATTTTGAAGGATGAGTGGGGATCTTATAGAAACATATACAATTCTTAAAGGACTGGACAGGCTAGATGCAGGAAAAATCATCCGATGTTGGGGGAGTCCAGAACCAGGGGTCACAGCTTATGAATAAGCGGTAGGCCAATTAGGACTGAGATGAGGATTTTATTTTCCACCCAGAGAGTTGTGAATCTGTGGAATTCTCTGCCACAGAAGGCAGTGGAGGCCAATTCACTGGATATTTTCAAGAGAAAGTTAGATTTAGCTCTTATGGCTAAAGGAATCAAGGGATATGGGGAAAAAAAACAGGAACGGGGTACTGATTTTCGATGATCAGCCATGATCATATTGCATGGCAGTGCTTGCTCGAAGGGCCGCATGGCCTACTCCTGCACCTGTTTTTCTGTGTTTCCATGTTTTCTGTGTCAATGTATCTGTCTTGTTTCTCCCCCGTGATGTGTTCAGTCCATTGACCAGTCTGGTTAAAACCTACCTGGACCCTACTGCGGTCCGCTTACCAAACTGTTGGCAGAGAAATTTCCCTTCTGGGATCAATAAAGTTCTATCTTATCATATCTAAACTTTAGATAGACACTCATTTCTAATCTTCTCTTCCCCCCCCCCCCCCCCGCTGGAGACTCACAGTGATCACACCAACTCCATCTCCCTCTCGCCCTCCTGTGGCTCTGGTCTGTCCACTGTGCTGCTCAGACCAACTGAATACTGAAAGGCCCAGATTCCTTAATCCTGTATCTGTACACTGTGGACAGCCTGATTGTAATCATAAGTCTCTCCACTGACGAGATAGCGCGCGACAAAGAGCTTTTCACTGCACCACGGTACACGTGACAATAAACTAAACTCAACTAAACTAACTGAACTTCCGCCTTGAATCTGTTTGAGAACTGAAGGAGAAGGAGGAATGCAACTAGAACAGAGCACAGCCAAGTCTTTGTGGGAAATACTTGTGTGATGCATGTTCATCCACTTCTGACGTCAGCTGTTAAAAACCATGTGCCACATTTTTATTTAAGAAACTGGGTTTTTCGGACATTGAACCAGATATGAGGCCACGTGACAATAAACTAAACTAGATAGAGTGGACATGGAGAGTCTAGGACTAGAGGGCACAGCATCTGAATAAAAGGACCTACCTTTAGAATGGAGATAAGGAGAAATTCTTCGGCCAGATGGTGGTGAATCTGTGGAATTAATTTCCACAGACAGTGGTGGAAGCCAAGTCATCAGGTATTTATAAAGTGGCTATTGATAGGTTCTTGATTAGTAAAGGCATGGCATGGAACGGCACTTCAATTCTTGCTATTGAGGGTGTGCAGCGAAGGTTCACAGGGTTAATTCCCGGAATGGTGAGTCTGTCATATGTTGATAGAATGGAGAGGCTGGGCTTGTATTCACTGGAATTTAGAAGGATGAGAGGTTTTCTTATTGAAAGATTATTAAGGGTTTGGACACGCTAGGGGCAGGACTTCCATTGTTCCCTGATGTTGGAGGAGTCCAGAACCAGTGGTCACCACAGATAAGAAGTCTTTTACTGGGTGAGAAGATCATTTTTCACACAGAGAGTGGTGAGTCTGTGGAATTCTCTGCGACAGAAGGTAGTTGAGGCCAGTTCATTGGCTGTAGTTAAGAGCGAGTTAGATGTGGCCCTTGTGGCTAAAGGGATCAGGGGGTATGGAGAGAAGGCAGGTATGGGATACTGAGTTGGATGATCAGCCATGATCATATTGAATGGTGGTGCAGGCTCGAAGGGCAGAATGGCCTACTCCTGCACCTATTTTCTATGATTATATTTCACACTCGCACACTTCACACACTTCTCACAAGCATACACTTCACACAAATACACACTTCACACACTCATACACACACATACAGTTTCTTGATCACACCATCTCCGTAACAGGAGAAAGACTATCGACTGACATCTATTATAAACCCACTGGCCCCCACAACTATCTAGACAACACTTCTCCCCACCCTTCTTCCTGTAAACACTGTATCCCAGGGGTGGGGAACCTTTTCATGTTAGAATGCCGCATTAAGTTAGCTGTAATCTAGTAAGGCCCCATCCAAGAAACTTCAATTAGATATACTTAAAAATGTGCATTATTTTGTAAAAATCTAACTACAATGTACTAACTTCAAGTAAATTAAAACATTTTGTTAATTCTAAAGTTAACTAACCTTTTAATGACTTTATTGTGGGAAAGGATTTGAATATTTGGTTGCAACATGGAGGTACGCAGTTTCAGCTGATCTTCTAGATGGGTATCCGTCATTTGTGACCTTAAGAGCGTCTTGGTTTGGGCTAGGTAGGAGAATGTAGATTCGCAGCAATAAGTGGTTGAAAAGCAAGAATACATTTTTCATACATGTTGCCGAAGACGTGGATATTCTATTGCATTTTTACCTAGATTCTTTCTTCCTTTCAAATAAGGACTTTAAAATATCTTCTTCAGAGAGCTCAATCAATTCCATCTGTAGTTCTTTAGGAGCCTTGTAGACATCAACTAGGTGAGGTTGAAATGCTAATTTGAGTGTGATGTCATGATTCTCAAAGTCAGTGAACCTTTCATCGTATTCTTTAATTAATAAGTCTATAACAGCTGCGTGTTCTTCAAATGATCCGCATGAATCCTCCTGCTCATCAATGACTTTCGCTAACTGTGGAAAATGTTCATCTGAAATTTCATCTTGAAGAAGAAGAGTTTTGAGAAAATATAGTTTTTTTTGGAAATGCTTGTATTTGTTGCGACATATCATATATACTTAGTTTCACTTCGCAAAGAAACATTCAAGTCATTTTCCTTTGACATGATATCACACAGAAATGCAGTATTTCTATAGAAATCTTCTTTCAATATTTCACATTGCTGATTCTGTTCACATTGCTGATTCTGTTCTCCATGAAATGTAACTATCTGTTCTCGCAAAGATAAACATTTTGCTAACACCTGTCCCTGCGATAGCCAACGCACTTTACAATGATACGGCAAATCCACACAAATGCCTCATTGTCCAACTTTAGCATATTACGAAACTGTCGATGCCGTGTTGCATTTGCATGAATACAGTTGACAATACTTATAACTTGTTGCAAAGTGCACTTGAAATGAAATGAGTATCTGTATCTGTGATTGTAGTCCTGTACATACACTCACTAGTCGGGGTGGATCATTTTTGGTGAATCTTCTTTTGTTCTTTGGTATTTAAATACAATTTATAAAGTTTGAACAAAAATATTAATTAAAATAAAAGGATTTGTTCTACAAAATTTGGATTCATTCAAAAGGCCGCACTGAATGGGCTAGAAGGCCGCAGGTTCCCCACCCCTGCTCTATCCCCTACTCCCAATTCCTCCGTCTACGCCGCATCTGCATCCAAGATGAAGTGCTCCATACCGGGGCATCGGAGGTAACGGGTTCCCCTCTCCCATTAGAGATGAGGCACTTACTAGGGTCTCCTCGCTATGCTGCAGCTCTGCCCTTGCTCCCACTCCCCCCAGTCACAACAGGGACAGAGTTCCCCCTTTCACCCCATCAGCCATCGCATACAGCACATAATCCTCTGACATTTTCAGCATCACCAACAGGATCCCACTACTAGTCACATCTTCCCATCTCCACCCCTTTCCGCAGAGACCGTTACTTCCGCAACTCCCTAGCCAACTCACCCTTTCCCACCAAAACCACCCCCTCCACAGGTGCTTTCCCCAGCAACCGCAGAAGATGCAACACCTGTCCCTATACCTCCCCCTCAACTCCGTCCAAGGACCGTGACAGGTTTATCAGGTGAGGCAGAGGTTCACTCGCACCACCTCCAACTTCATCTACTGTATCTGAAGTTCCAGCTGTGGAACAGCACTTACAGTATATCGGTGAGACCAAGCTCAGTCCACCTTAACCTACCTGATTTCCCGGTTGCTAAACACTTTAACTCCCCCTCCCATTCCCACACTGCCCTTCCTGCCTGAGCATCCTCCACTGTCAGAGTGAGGCCCAGTGCAAATTGGAGGAACAGCACCTCATATTTCGCCTGGGCAGCTTACACCCCAGCGGTATGAACACTGACTTCTCTAACTTCAAGTAACCGTTGCTTTCTCTCTCTCTCTCCATCTTTTCCCCTTCCCAGTTCTCCAACCAGTCTCTATCTTCGACTACATTTTATCTCTGTTTGCTTTGTTGTTCCCTTCTCCCAGCTAACAATTTTCCTTGATCTCCACCCCCTTTGGCCTGTTTTCACATTTACACTTGCTTATCTATGCATCTCCGTTTCCCCTGACTTCAGTCTGAAGAAGGGTCTCGACCAGAAACGTCACCAATTCCTTCTCTCCAGAGATGCTCCCTGTCCCGCTGAGTTACTCCAGCATTTTGTGTCTATCTTGTTTTCCCCCGTGATGTATTCAGTCCATTTCGGGTGACCGCAGACAGTTCGGCCCGGTGGCGCAGGCAGCGGTAGAGTTACTGCCTTACAGCGCTTGCAGCACCAGAGACACGGGTTCGATCCCTACTACGAGTGTTGTCTGTGAGGAGTTCTCCCTGTGACCTGCGTGGGTTTTCTCATTGTAGGTATAACTGTTCCCTGGTGGTCTCTTAGTGGAACGTAAGGACTACCTGAAATTAGAGAAGTCAATGTTCATACCGCTGGGGTGCAAACTGCCCAAACGAAATACGAGATGCTGCTCCTCCAATTTACGGTGGTCCTCACTCTGGCCCTGCTCCACCTCTTCGTTTTTCTTCTCCCCCCCCCCCCCCCCCCCAGCCCCCCTCCACTCTCACATCTGTCTGAAGAAAGGTTTTGGGCCGAAACGTTGCCTATTTCCTTCGCTCCATAGATGGTGAGTTTCTCCAGGACATATCGGGGCTGGTAACAAATGAGCTGAGGCAGGGCGGTGCCATTGTGTGCCGGGAAAGGTGTGATCTGAAGGGAAACAATGTGAACTATGGAGCTGATGAAACAACCAGGGTGGAGGATGGGGGGAGCGAAGGTGAGAGGAATGTTCGTAGGTTAATTTTAAAGTCTAATTCCTTTATTCTGCGGATGCAACTTATTCCTGAGAATCACTGGGAGATTCAAAGCAAGTTACTGTCACAGGGTTTTATCCCAACACAACTAGAGCGCAGTCCTGAACTACTATCTACTTCTCCCGGGGCCCTCTGACTATCTGTGATCAGACTTTACTGGCTTTACCTTGCACTAGACGTTATTCCCTTATCGTGTATCTATACATTGTAAATGGCTCAATTGCAATAATGGATTGTCTTTCCGCTGACTGGATAGCACACAACAAAAGCTTTTCACTCTACCTCGGTACACGTGATAATAAACTAAACTGAACTGAACTGAATTAAGCTGGAAAGAGCACAGAGCAGATTTACGGGAATGTTTTCAGGACTCAAATACTTGAACACCAGGGAGAGGTTGGGCAGACTAAGACTTTATTCCTTGGAGCGCAGGAGGATGAGGGGTGATCTGAAAGGCGCTTATAACATCATGAGGGAAATTGAGGGTGAATCCACAGTCTATACCGTGTTAGAGGCTTAGGGTTAAAGTGAGGGAGGAGAGATTCCATTGGAACATGAGGGGCAACTTTTTTACTCATGGGGTGGCGGGTCTGTGCAACCAGAGGAACTAATTGAAGCAGGTACTATAACACATCTGATAGACATTAGCTCAGTGGCATGGACAGGAAAGGTTCATGTAGGTATGGGCCAATTGTGAACAAGTGGGACTAGCTTAGATGGGGCATTGTGTTGGCACGGACCAGTTGGGCCAAATGACGTATATTGATTAAGAGGGATATACTTTGCACCCTTACATACACCTCTGCTACAGAAAGAACCACCAGCAACCTCTTTGCTTTCCTCTAGGAGAACACACACAACTGAAGACAAGGAGGAGCCCCGGTTCCCAGACCTCCCCCCCCCGGGCAGTGCTGGGACCACTGGATCATCACACAGGCGAGACAAGGACAGACAGAGAAGGAGAATGGGAAATGCCAGCTCCAGGTATGTCCGGATACATCACACAATGTTACTTCTCCACCTCTCCTCCCTCACCTCAAGCACAGCGCTGGAGTAACTCAGCGGGTCAGGCAGCATCTCTGGGGGACAGGTGGCGTTTCGGGTCGGGACCCTTCTTCACTCTGATTGTGATTGGAGGGAGGAGGCTGGATGAGGATTGGGGGCAAGACTAAGTCAGGAAGGTGATAGGTTGATAGATGTTGGGGGGTGCGGGAGGGGGGTGATGATTGAAGGAAGGCCAGTGATGAAAAGACCAAGAGAAGGAGAACTTGCGGGATAGATGGGCCGAATGGCCTAAGTCCGCTCCTAGGACAAGAGAAGCGTGAAATGGGAAGCCGGATGAATGGATATAGTTGGAAGGTGAAGGGGGAAAGGGCGGGATTGTGGGATAAATGGTGTGTATCCATGTGGAGCAATGGGAAGAGAAGAGGGAAAGGGAGAGAAGGTGTTTGTCCTTTATTTCAGTTGGTTTCATGTCAACTGGAAACTGTCACCGAACATGTTCCCTTTCAGACACCAGGCGGCTCAGTCTGAGACCCCCACATACTTCACACAGGAAGAGCTCAGCAAACTGAAGTCCGAGTTCGAAACGGGAGGTGTGGAAAATGTTCAACCTCTGCTACAGAAGAAGTTGAAAGAACTGGACGATACCGAGCTGAACATCGCCGTGACGGGAGAGACGGGTGCAGGAAAATCCACCCTCATCAACGCCATGAGAGGGCTTTGTAGCGAAGATGATGGAGCGGCTGCGGTTGGGAACACGGAAACTACAACGCAGCCAACCGGATACCCACATCCCAATCTGCCCAATGTCCGCTACTGGGACCTGCCGGGGATCGGATCTTCACGATTCACCGCGGGTTCCTACCTGAGGAAAATGCAATTTAAAAAATACGATTTCTTCATCATAGTGTCAGCTACTCGATTCAGAGAGAATGATGCAAAACTTGCCAAGGAAATCAAGCGGCTGGGGAAGAAGTTCTATTTTTGTCCGCTCTAAGATTGACAATGACCTTAATTCAATGCGGCAGCAAGTGAAGGAATTTGATGAAGATGCAGAAATGGAAACGATCCGGAGCGACTGCGTCAATGGGTTGGGAGCGTGCGGGATCCCTGATCCCACCGTGTTCCTGATATCCAGTTTAAATATGAACATATATGATTTCCCTCGGTTAACGGAAGCACTTGCAGATGGTTTACCATCTATAAAGGAATCTGTCTTTACCCTGGCCCTTCCCAACGATAGTCTGGAGATTATTCGGAAGAAAGGCGAGGTGTTGAAGAGACGTATCTGGATGTTGGCGATCACCTCGGGAGGAGTGGGAGCGATCCCGGTCCCGGGTCTCTCTGCCGTCTGTGACATGGGGATATTGATTGGAGCGATAATCTATTTCCGCAAATGCCTGTGTCTGAATGATGCTGCTCTCCGCAGATTCCGCAGATGGAAGAGCTGAAAGCCGGCCGACAGAAACAGGCACACTGTTCCGTAGCGGGAGGAGAACTTCTTCAAAGAGCTGATGTCGCAAGTAGACAAAGACGCAGTGAAATCTTCCCTGCTGGGAGAAATAACTGTAAAAGTAATAGTAAGGTTGGGTTTAGGTGCAGCCGCCATTGGTGTTTCAGCCGTGGAAGCCGCTCCTTACTTTGTCCCATTCATTGGCTCCGTATTTGGAGCCGGGTCATCATTTCTGATGACCTACATGATGCTGAGTGAAGCGCTGAAGCTTCTGATGGCGACCGCAGAGAAGGTGCTCGCTGTTGCCAAACGCGCCGAGTAACCGCTCTGCACCAATATCCATCCCGCCAGTTCACGTTGTGCTGGGCTTCATACTGTGAAGAAACATAACGCCAAACCGTGCGCTAATTAAAGGGGGGGGGGTTGCACGTAAGGTCACTGGGTCATAGGGCTTGATGCACGGAGCCGCTCAATCCATCCGGAGGACATCGCAGCTTCCGATATATGTTGTTAACACACGAAACGCGGACTTTCCTACCTGTTAAAAACCGCCAAAATGTTGAACTTTTGCTGCGCTGTAAAAAACTGTGGAAGTCGGGGGAAGCGTGAGAGACACGTACCCAACTTCAGAATTCCTAAAGTGAAGCGAAATGAAGGTAAAGAGAAGCGAGAGCTGAAGGGGCAACAACTGCTAGTGCTTGGCGAACATTGGCCGTGCAGATATCGGAATTGAAAATATTGGGAATTATCGCGTTTGCTCACTGCATTTCATCAACAGCAAGGCATCATTTGTGTTTTTTCTTGATTCCTTTGGTATCTAAAAAGTCTCAGAAGTGATAAATCTGGCTGTAAATTGTGCTTCAGAGGCGTTTTCTTTTTGTATGTAAAACCCCACTTGAGAACCAAGGGCGATTTAAAAATTGTGCAGCCAGATTTATCACTTCTGAAACTTTTTAGATGCCAAAGGAATCAAGAAAAAAACACAAATGATGCCGTAGTTGATGAAATGCAGTGAGAAACGGCCAATGTTCGCCAAGCACTCTGGCTGTTGTTGTCCCTTCAGCTCTCGCTTCTATCTACCGTCATTTCTCCTCACTTTTGGGAATTCTGAAGTTGGCTAAATGTCTGTCACGCTTATCCCGATTTCCATATTTATTTACAGCGCAAAAACGGACAAATTCGGCGGTCGGGTTTTAACGAGCCCGCCTCGCTGGAAACAATGGTGAGTGCTTACCTGCGGTTCATCGCGTGTACTCCAGTTGGCGTAGCGTAGTCATGGGTCATGGGTCGTGACCCGGCTGCCGTGAAACCTCCCTATACTCGAACTGATTGCTGTTTGCTTGGTCTCCCGTTTGCTAAATACTTCCCCTCCCATTCCCACACTGACCTTTCTGTCCTGGACCTCCTCCGCTGTCAGAGTGTGGCCTCCCACAAATTGGGGGAACAGCATCTCATATTTCGCTTGGGGAGCTCACACAATCACGGTATGAATATTAATTTGTCCAATTTCAAGGAGCCCTTGCTTTCTATCTATCTCCACCCCTCCCCCATTCTAGTTTTCAGACTGGTTTTACTGACGTCTTGATTGAATTTTTACTGATTGAATGCCTCCTTGTCACCATCCCCAGGGCAACAATAATCCATTCTACATTTCCCTTCAGTAGCGTCCCCTTTGATCTCTCGTTTTCACACCTTACCCTTCCATAGGGATGCTGCCTGTCCCGTTGAGTTACTGCAGCGTTTGGGGTCTATCTATGAGTCTACCAACCCGTTTGTGTCACTCAAAACTTCCTGAGGAGCAAAAATAACCCAGTTCTCATTCAGCTGCAAAACACTCCAATGCATCTACTTTGGAATCAATGCGAACTGGAAAGTCAGCGCCTCCATTAGATTGTGCCTGGCAGCGAGTGTCTGGGAAGGACGTTTCTCTCCAGGACGGGAAACTTCCAGTGTGGGGAAAGTGGGAACGCGTCTGAGAACCTGTCACTTGTCTTATTCCCAGTAATCTTCACCAAGGTGAAGAAGCGGAGATGCATCTGCAAGAATACCAACTCTCTGCGAGGGAACTGGGGCCATGTCTGTCATCTACAGCTGCAGACAGAGAGATATGGAGAATGTTCAGAACTGATGAGAATGACCCGCCTGAAATACATCCCACTGGAATGTGGGCGGCACCGTGGCGCAGCGGTAGAGCTGCTGCCTCACAGCGCCAGAGACACGGGTTCAATCCCGACTACGGGTGCTGTCTGTTTGTGTATGGGCTGCCACCGGGTGCGACGGTTTCCTCCCACGCTCCAAAGACATACAGGTGTGTATGTTAATTGGCTTCTGTCAGAATTGTAAATTAACCCTAGTGTGTAGGATAGTGCTAGTGTACGGGATGATCGATGGGCCGCTTGTAATCGGATGGGCCGAAGGACCTGTTTCCGTGCTGCATCACTAAACTAAACTGTAACCACGGCTGTTTTGGTATTATTTTGCATTCTGTTATTATATGAAAACTTTGTTTCTAATGTAACCGACAATTACTATTGCAGCTTTGATCATAGAGCTCGTTGATTGAGCAGGAAATGCTGATGTAAAATAAGCTAAATTGTGGGGTTTAATATGTATTTGTGCAGTAATGTGGACCCTGTTCCCTTCACCTGACTTGTTGATGGGGAATGCGTGTAATCAGATTAGTCACTCACAGCAACACGTGACTCTCTGTCATTAAATGTAATACTGTTGCTGTTGATGGGTCAAAACATGTGAACTGTTTAGACAACTATAGTTGTATCTATTGTTAATTAACAGTCTTGCTTCAGTCGGGTGTTGACATGGATAGAAAATTGGTTGGCAGACCGGAAGCAAAGAGTAGGAGTGAACGGGTCCTTTTCAGAATAGCAGGCAGTGGCGAGTGGAATGCCGCAAGGCTCGGTGTTGGGGCCGCAACTGTTTACCATATATATTAATGATTTGATAGAGGGAATTAGGAGCAACACCAGCAGGTTTGAGGATGACGCAAAGCTGGGTGGCAGTGTGAACTGTGAAGAGGATGTTAGGAGGTTGCAGGGGGAGCTGGATAGGTTGAATGAGGGGGCAGATGGGTGGCAGATGCAGTATAATATAGATAAATGTGAGGTTATCCACTTTGGCTGCGAAAACAAGGGGGCAGATTATTATCTCAATGGGGTTAGGTTAGGTAAGAGGGTTGTGCAGCGAGCCCTGGGCGTCCTTGTACACCGGTCACTGAAAGTTGGCTTACAGGTACCGCAGGCAGTGAAGGAAGCTAATGGAATGTTGGCCTTCATAACAAGAGGATTTCAGTATAGGAGTGAAGAGGATCTTCTGCAGTTGTATAGGGCTCTGGTGAGACCACATCTAGAGTATTGTGTACAGTTTTTGTCTCCTAATTTGAGGAAGGACATCCTTGTGATTGAGGCAGTGCAGCGTTGGTTCACGAGATTGATCCGTGGGATGGCGGGACTGTCATATAAGGAAAGATTGAAAAAACTAGGCTTGTAGTCACTGGAGTTTAGAAGGATGAGGGGGGTCTTATAGAAACAGATACAATTATAAAAGGACTGGACAAGCTAGATGCAGGAAAAATGTTCCCAGTTTTGGGCGAGTCCAGAAACAGGGGCCACAGTCTTAGAATAAAGGGAAGGTCATTGTCACAGGGAAATGTTTTTTCACCCAGAGAGTTGGTGAATTTATGGAATTCCCTGCCACAGAGGGCAGTGGAGGCCAAGTCATGGGATGGATTTATGAGAGAGTTAGATAGAGCTCTAGGGGCTAATGGATTCAAGGGATATGGGGAGAAGGCAGGCGCGGGTTATTGATTGGGGACGATCAGCCATGATCACATTGAATGGCGGTGCTGGCTCGAAGGGCCGAATGACCTCCTCCTGCACCTATTTTCTATGTTTCTATGTATGTTTCTAGTACAAATATTCACAATAAAAGTTCTATATAAAGGCTAACTCTTAGTATTCGTCCATTAACTAAAATGACTGCAGCTGATCTGTGTTAGTGAAACTTGTAAGATCCGGTTGTGTTTCAACATGCTGAATATAGAGACAGATATTGCCCCTGGAGGAACGGGTTGCATATCACTGCCAGGCGTGCGGCACTGTGGCCAATCCAGTTCTATAACCCGGGCATTGATGTGGAGAATGGGGCAGCACGGTGGCGCAGCGGGTAGAGCTGCTGCTTCACGGCGCGGGTGATCCAAGTTCCATCCTGACATCGGTTCTTGTCCGTGTGGAGTTAGCACAGTCTCCCCGTGACCGTGTGGGTTCCCTCTGGGTGTTCCGGTTTCTTCCCACATCCCAAAGACATGCGGGTTTGTAGGTCTCAGTAAATTACCCCTAGTACGTAGGGAGTGGGCGAGACAGTGGGATAACTTAGTGAAGTCAAGAGAGTTTATTGTCATGTGGCCCAGATAGGACAATGAAATTCTTGTATTTCTGCAGCACAACAGGATATTGTAGTCATAAATACAGATCAGATCAGTGTGTCCATATACCATAGAATATATACACACACACATCAATAACAGATGAAGTGCAATAGGCTGTTATAGTTCAGAGTTTGTTTGAAGTTGTGTTTAATAGTCTGATGGCTGTGGGGAAGAAGCTGTTCCTGAATCTGGATGTTGCAGATTTCATGCTCCTGTACCTTCTACCTGATGGCAGCGGAGAGATGAGTGTGTGGCCAGGATGGTGTGGGTCCTTGATGATGCTGGCAGCCTTTTTGAGGCAGCGACTGCGATAGATCCCCTCGATGGTAGGGAGGTCAGAGCCGATGATGGACTGGGCAGTGTTTACAACTTTTTGCAGCCTTTTCCGCTCCTGGACGCTCAGGTTGCTGAACCAAGCCACGATGCAACCGGTCAGCATGCTCTCTACTGTGCACCTGTAGAAGTTCGAGAGAGTCCTCCTTGACATACCGACTCTCCGTAATCTTCTCAGGAAGTAGAGGCGCTGAGGTACTTTCTTTAAAATTGCATCAGTGTTATGGGAGCAGGAGAGATCTTTTGAAATATGCACGCTCAGGAATTTGAAGTTCTTGACCCTTTCCATCGACCCATTGATATAAACGGGACTATGGGTCCCCATCCTACCCCTTCTGAAGTCCACAATCAGTTCCTTGGTTTTGCTGGTGTTGAGAGCCAGGTTATTGTGCTGGCACCATTTGGTCAATCGGTCGATCTCACTTCTATACTCTGACTCGTCCCCATCAGTGATATGTCCCACAACAGTGGTGTCGTTGGAGAACTTGATGATGGAGTTTGCACGGGGTGGGAGATTGCAACCTTCACGTGGTCCACCCTGTTTCGACAAATACAATCAACCTGGCATGCACAATCAAATAAGATCAAATAGAACAAGTTGTCCGACAACTTTAGGCTGTGCACGCCACACGCAAGAAGAAGAAGAAGAAGGGTTTGCACTATGTCCGGCTACACAGTCATGAATATAGAGTGAGTACAGCAGGGGGCTGAGCACGCAGCCTTGACGTGTTCCCGTGCAGATTGTTATCGAGGATGACACATTTTCACCAATACGGACAGACTGTGGTCTGTGAATGAGGAAGTTGAGGATCCAATTGAGGACCCAACTTAGAACTAGTGTGAAGGTGAGATCGATGCTCGCCATCCACTAGCTGGGCCGAATGGTCTGTTTCTATGCTGTATGTCTAAATACCTATTCTGTGTCACGTCAAGTGGGTCAGTATCTGCTGCCATTGACATGAAGTGGAAGACCACTCGCATGCATTGAATTTGGTTTGCACTGAAGCAGTAAGGTGGGAAATGGGGTTCCGAGATGTTTGGGGAATCTGGCTGCGTTGACATTTATTTATTGACTGGACTAAATGGGACCCATTGATCCCATTCTCACATGGGAGGCCTGGTCCCCAAACGTAATATTCCACCTCTCCACCAATTCCAATGATCCACCACTCACGCATAGCCCCCAACTGCGCAGACGCAGCTGATGGGTTCCCGTTGTGACGCCCCTGACTCCCCCTGATCCCCTCACACTCGCCACTCCACCCCTTGCTCTTCCCCCCAAGCACTCACTTCTTCCCCCCCTCAAATTCCCATCCCCTCTTAGCGGCTCTCTGGCGTCGCAGCCATTCCCTCCCACTGGGTTCCCATTGTGACGTAGAACACGCAGGTATTACTGCGCAGGTGCAGCTGATGGCACGGCAAGTGGAAAAGGGATTTATTAAAGCTTAAAATGTGAATCTCTTAAAATATTACAACAATTTAAACGTTAAAGAGGAGATTTATTTAGTCCATTCTTATTGCATCTCGTGTTGCGCTCGGCAGCCGGGGAGTGGGTCGGCTTCAGGCGGGGCTGTCAGGGGCTGGTGGGGGGGAGATCGTCCTGCAGCCTGGGAGGGGCGCAGCTTCAGGCGGGGCTGTCGGGGGGCCTGGTGGGGGGAGCGTCCTGCAGCCTGGGGAGGGGCACAGCTTCAGGCGGGGCTGTCAGGGGCTGGTGGGGGAGCGTCCTGCAGCCGGGGGGAGGGGCGCAGCTTCAGGCGGGGCTGTCAGGGCCAGTGGGGGGGAGCGTCCTGCAGCCGGGGGAGGGGCGCAGCTTCAGGCGGGGCTGTCAGGGGCTGGTGGGGGAAGGGGGAGCATCCTGCAGCTGGGGGGAGGTGGACGGCTTCAGGCAGTGGCCAGTGGGGGGGGGGGGGGCTAGTAAGGGTGTTGAAGGCCTAAGAGACTAGTTTCCAGAGGGCTAGTATGGACATTGTGAGCTGAATGGATTATTGGGCTGGTCCTGCAGCTGGGGACGGGGAGGCTTCAGGTGGGGGCCTGTGGGAGCGTTCTGTAGCCGGGGAGGGGGACAGCTCCAGGCATGGGCCGGTGGGGGGAGAGTGTTCCCGTGGCCTGCCGCTGCCATGGCCAGCTACTGGGGGGGGGGGGGGGGTGTGCGAGAGGAGGGGGATGGGGGTGTGTGGGCGGGAGTGGTAAGCCTCACCAGCACCCGGATTCGCCAGCGCCCAGCTCCCTCAATCCCACACTCTCACTCCTCACTTCCCCAGGATCTCGAGTTTGCAGCAATCGGGCAGGCTCCGTGCTCTGGACTCACAGATAACTGACTCATGGCATCTGGGCTCACAGTTCATTCACTCACGGCTTCTGGACTCACAGTTCACTCATTTACAGCTTCTGCACTCACAGTTCACTCAATCATGAATGCTGCACTCACAGTTCACTCACTCAAGGCTTCTGGGCTCACAGTTCACAGACTCATGGCTTCTGGACTCACAGTTCACTCATTTACAGCTTCTGCACTCACAGTTCACTCAATCATGAATGCTGCACTCACAGTTCACTCACTCAAGGCTTCTGGGCTCACAGTTCACAGATTCATGGCTTCTGGACTCACAGTTCACCAATTCACGGCTTGGACTAACGTTACTTCAACTCTCAGCTTCTGGACTCACAGTTCACTCACTCACAGCTTCTGGACTCACAGTTCACTGACTCATGCACTCGACTTCTGGACTCACAGTTCACGACTCACTCACGGCTTTCTGGAATCACAGCACTCGACTCTCACTCATGGCTTCTTTACTCAACTCTCAGTCACGGCTTCTGGGCTGACTGACACACGCCCGGCCTCCGGGACTTTTTTCTCCTCGCCCCGTTGATTGACAGCGGGTGCGGGAAGGACCGTTATCTTCCTGGCGACAGACAGGCGAGAAGACCAATCTACTGATTTCACGATTTTTAAACCTTCATAACTCATGTAAGATGTAAGATTTAATCCTTCATAACTCATGATAGACTGGCAAGTGATTCTTAAAGGGTTGACAGTGGATGTGCAATGGAAGGTATTTAAAGACTGCATGGATGAACTACAACGATTGTTCATCCCAGTTTGGCAAAAGAATAAATCAGGGAAGGTAGTGCATCCATGGATAACAAGGGAAATCAGGGATAGTACAAAAACAAAAGATGAAGTATACAAATTAGCCAGAAAAAGCAGCCTACCAGAGGACTGGGAGAAATTCAGAGTCCAGCAGAGGAGGACAAAGGGCTTAATTAGGAAAGGGAAAATAGATTATGAAAGAAAACAGGCAGGGAACATAAAAACTGACTGCAAAAGTTTTTATAGATATGTGAAGAGAAAACAGATGTAGGTCCCTTGCAGTCAGAAACAGGTGAATTGATCATGGGGAACAAGGACATGGCAGACCAATTGAATAACTACTTTGGTTCTGTCTTCACTAAGGAAGACATAAATAATCAGCCGGAAATAGCAGGGGACAGGGGGTCAAATAAGGTGGAGGAACTGAGTGAAATCCAGGTTAGCTGGGAAGTGGTGTTGGGTAAATTGAATGGATTAAAGGCTGATAAATCCCCAGGGTCAGATAATCTGCATCCCAGAGTACTCAAGGAAGTAGCCACAGAAATAGTGGATGCATTAGTGATAATTTTTCAAAAACTCCTTTAGATTCTGGAGTAGTTCCTGAGGATTGGAGGGTAGCTAATGTAACCCCACTTTTTAAAAAGGGAGGGAGAGAGAAAACGGGGAATTACCAACCAGTTAGTCTAACATCGGTAGTGGGGAAACTGCTAGAGTCAGTTATTAAAGATGGGATAGCAGCACATTTGGAAAGTGGTGAAATCATTGGACAAATGTCATGCATGGATTTACGAAAAGGTAAATCATGTCTGACGAATCTTATAGAATTTTTCGAGGATGTAACTAGTAGAGTGGATAAGGGAGAAGCAGTGGATGTGTTATATCTAGATTTTCAGAAGGCTTTCGACAAGGTCCCACATAAGAGATTAGTATAAAAACTTAAAGCACACGGTATTGGGGGTTCAGTATTGATGTGGATAGAGAACTGGCTAGCAGACAGGAAGCAAAGAGTAGGAGTAAACGGGTCCTTTTCAGAATGGCAGGCAGTGACTAGTGGGGTACCGCAAGGCTCAGTGCAGGGACCCCAGCTATTTACAATATATATTAATGATTTGGATGAGGGAATTGAATGCAACATCTCCAAGTTTGCGGATGACACGAAGCTGGGGGGCAGTGTTAGCTGTGAGGAGGATGCTAGAAGGCTGCAAGGTGACTTGGATAGGCTGGGTGAGTGGGCAAATGCATGGCAGATGCTGTATAATGTGGATAAATGAGAGGTTATCCACTTTGTCGGCAAAAACAGGAGGGTACACTATTATCTGAATGGTGGCCGATTAGGAAAAGGAGAGATGCAACGAGACCTGGGTGTCATGGTACACCAATCATTGTAAGTAGGCATGCAGGTGCAGCAGGCAGTGAAGAAAGCAAATGGTATGTTGGTATTCATAGCGAAAGGATTTGAGTATAGGAGCAGGGAGGTTCTACTGCAGTTGTACAGGATTTTGGTGAGGCCACACCTGGAGTATTGCGTACAGTTTTGG
The DNA here is from genome assembly GCA_035221665.1 of Okamejei kenojei. Taxonomy (NCBI): domain Eukaryota; kingdom Metazoa; phylum Chordata; class Chondrichthyes; order Rajiformes; family Rajidae; genus Okamejei; species Okamejei kenojei. Next base: position 69,151,684 of record CM069143.1, read on the forward strand.
TCTCCAAATCTGAGGAAAGACATTCTTGCCATAGAGGGGGTACAGAGAAGGTTCACCAGAGTGGGAACGGTTATTGGGATGTCAGGACTTTCATATGAGGAAAGACTGGATAGACTTGGCTTGTACTCGCTAGAATTTAGAAGACTTAGGTGGGATCTTATAGAAACTTACAAAATTCTTAAAGGGTTGGATAGGCTAGATGCAGGAAGATTGTTCCCGATGTTGGGGAGGTCCAGAACAAGGGGTCACAGTCTAAGGATAAGGGGGAATTCATTTAGGACCGAGATGAGGAAAACATTTTTCACACAGAGATTGGCGAGTCTCTGGAATTCTCTGCCACAGAAGGTAGTTGAGGCCAGTTCATTTGCTATATTTAAGAGGGAGTTAGATGTGGCCCTTGTGGCTAAAGGGATCAGGGGGTATGGAGAGAAGGCAGGTACAGGATACTGAGTTGGATGATCAGCCATGATCATATTGAATGGCGGTGCAGGCTCGAAGTGCCGAATGGCCTACTCCTGCACCTATTTTCTATGTTTCTATGTTTCTATGTGATATTCCACCTATTGAACAAAACTTGGTGCAGTTGGTGCAGAGGGGAATGGTAAGGTCGCAAAAAATCCTAGCGATATAGGGTACCGTTTTTGCTCAAATTTAAAAGCAATGCAAACCAGAAGAGGCAAGATGAGAGTAATAGTATAGATAATGAAAGTGTTATGTTTAAAAACCCAATCTGATGTGGGGGATATTAGACTTAGCTCTTGGGGCGAATGGAATCAAGGGATATGGGAGAGAGCAGGAACAGGGTACTGAATCTGGATGATCAGCGATGATCATATTGAATGGTGGAGCTGGCGTGAAGGGCCAAATGGCTACTCCTGCACCTATTTTGCTCTTGGATGTCCAAACATAGACAATTCGCAGCTGGGCACGGTGCCTCAGTGGAGCTGAGTGGGAGACACCTGCCACCTGCAGGCGATGGTGGAGACTGCAGCTTTCCTGGCACTGAGCTGATGTGCATTTTTCATTGGGAAACTAGGAAATGGCAGAGCAGTTAAACGAGTACATTACATTGATTCTGTCTTCACTAAGGAAGACAGAATCAATCTCCCAGAAATACAAGGGGACCGAGGATCCAGTGGGAGGGAGAAACTGTAGGGAATCCACATTAGTCAGGAAATGGTGTTAGGTAAACTGTTAGGACAGGCAGATAAATCCCCAGGGCCTGATGGTCTGCATCCCAGAGTACTCAAGGAAGTGGCCCTAGAATGCATTGGATGCATTGATTATCATTTTCCAATGTTCTCTCGATTCTGGTGGAGTGGAGGGTCCCCAATGTAACTCCACTTTTTAAGAAAAGAGGGGGAGAGATAACGGGGAATTATAGACCAGTTAAGGGGCTGTCCCACTTGGGCGACCAGAAGGGTGTCTTCAAGCTTCAAGCTCGAGCTCACTCGCCTGGAAAGCCTCGAGCTGGATTGACCGTCCGCGTTGAAACTGCGAGCTGGATCGACCGATCACACACACACATACACACACACATCGCAAAGGCAGGGGCCAGGGAGAACGCCGCCCGTGTAGGAAGCTCTCCAAACCAGAGCTCCACGATGTTGGAGCAGCGGCCCAACGCTGCAGAGCTCCAAATGGCGACCCAGGTAGGCATCGCCCGCTCCACGGTGACTCCAGCGCCGCCGCTGCTGCAGCTCTGGTCAGGTTCCTGGTCCCCGACATGAAAGGCCACTCCGATCCAGGTGGTAGGCCGCGAGGTGGGGGGGCGAGGAAGCGACTCGGAGAAATAGTCGCGTCCCCGCCAGGAAGCGACTGGGAGTTAGTTTCCCCCTTACCCTGCCCCCCTCCCCCACATAGAAAATTTAAAGATTCCCCCAAACACAAACTTTAAACGGAGAGAAGGGGAGAGAAGGGGAGCGGAGAGAGAAGGGCAGAGAAGGGGAGAGAAGAGGGGAGAAGGAGTGGAGACACTTTTAAGAAGTTTAGCGAGAATTTTACCTACCGGAGGTCGTCCTTGGTCCTGAAAACTCCAATGAGCCAATCAAAATGCCCGTTCAGCGAAGGAGATTGTCTATGCCTGCCCTCGACTGCCTGTAACTAAATAGCGACCCCACTCCACTGCACTACAAGTTAAAAGTACCCATGCCGAACAAGTTTTACTCACGGAAAAAATTTCAACATGCTGAAAATTGTTCCCACAACCTAGCTGAGGCCACAAGTATTCGGGAACTTCCCTCGAGCATGAAGGAGAGTTCCAGCCACCTCATAGGACCTCCTTGGACCACGAGTTGATAATTCTGCGAGTTTGAAGGTCGAAGCCACTCTTCAAAACTCGCAGATTAGGCCGCCCAAGTGGGACAGCCCCTTTAGTCTTACATCGATAGTGGGGGAGATACTTGATTATTAAAGATGTTATTGCAGCACAGTTGGAAAGCAGTGACATGATTTGTCAAAGTCAGCATTGATTTATGAAGGGAAAATCATGCTTGACTAATCTGGATTTTTTTTAGGATGTATAATGGATAAGGGAGAGCCTGAGGATGTGGTGTATCTGGACTTTGAAAAAGCCTTTGACAAGACCCCACTAAAGGGATTAGTGTGCAAAAATAGAGCACATGGTATTGGGAGTAGGGTATTAACAAGGATTGGCAGGCAGGAACCAAAGAGTCCATTTGAGAATGGCAGGCAGTGACTAGTGGGGTATCACAAGGCTCGATGTTGGGACACCAGTTTTTACAATATACTAAACTAAGTGGGACCCATTGGGTTCCATGTTCACACGGGAGGGCTTGTCCCGAACACAATATTCCACCTCTACCAATTCCAATATTGGTGGCCAGTGGGGGGGGGAGGATTTTTGGAGTGGTCGTATGGGTGTTGTTGGCCAAAGGGACTTGTTTCAAAGGAGCTAGTATGGACATTGTGGGCCGACTGGATTCTCGGGCTGGCAGCTCAGTCACTCGGGCATGATGGGCTGGCGGCTCAGTCACTCAGGCCTGGTGGGCTGGCAGCTCAGTCACTCAGGTCTGGTGGGCTGGCAGCACAGTCACTCAGGCCTGGTGGGCTGGCAGCTCACTCACTCTGTGCTGGTGGGCTGGCAGTTGACTCATGGCTGGTGGGCTGGCAGTTGACTACGGCTGGTACACACACACACACACACACACACACACACACACACACACACACACACACACACACACACACACACACCCCCCCCCCCAAAAGACAATACGAGGAAAAAGATGAGGTATGAAGGTAAGCTAGCCAAGAATATAAAGCAGGATAGTAAAAGCTTCTTTAGGTTTGTGAAGAGGGAAACATTAGTTAAGACCAAAGTTGGACCCTTGAAGACCGAACAAGGTGAATTTTTTATGGGGAACAAGGAAATGGCAGAGGTGTTGAACAGGTACTTTGGGTCTGTCTTCACTAAGGAGGACACAAATAATCTTCCTGATATACTAGTGGCCAGAGGATCTGGGGTGATGGGGGAACGGAAGAAAATCCACATTAGGCAGGAAATGGTGTTGGTTAGACTGATGGGACTGAAGGCTGTTAAATCCACCAGGGCCTGATGGTCTGCATCCCAGGGTACTTAAGGAAGTGGTTCTAGAAATGGTGGATGCATTGGTGATAATTTTCCAATGTTCTATCGACTCAGGATCAGTTCCTGTAGGTTGGAGGGTGGCTAATGTTATCCCACTTTTTATGAAAGGCGGGAGAGAGAAAACAGGGAATTATAAACCAGTTAGCCTGACATTGGTGGTGGGGAAGATGCTGGAGTCAATTATAAAAGATGAGATAGCCGCACATTTGGATAGCAGTGACAGGATCAGTCTTTGTCAGCATGGATTTACGAAGGGGAAATCATGCTTAACTAATCTTTTGAAATTTTTGAAGATGTAACTAGGGAAATGGACAAGGGAGAGTCAGTGGATGTAGTGTACCTGGACTTTCAGAAAGCATTTGATAAGGTCCCACATAGGAGATTAGTGGGCAGAATTAGGGCACATGGTATTGGGGGTAGAGTGCTGACATGGATAGAGAAGTGGTTGGCAGACAGGAAACAAACAGTAGGGATTAACGGGTCCCTTTCAGAATGGCAGGCTGTGACAAGTGGGGTACCGCAAGGCTCGGTGCTGGGACCGCAGCTATTTACAATATACATCAATGATTTGGATGAAGGGATTCAAAGTAACATTCGAAAATTTGCAGATGACACAAAGCTGGGTGGCAGTGTGAACTGTGAGGAGGATGCTATGAGAATGCAGGGTGACTGGGCAGGTTGGGGGAGTGGGCAGATGCATGGCAGATGAAGTTTAATGCAGATAAATGTGAGGTTATCCACATGGGTAACTAAAACAGGAAGGCAGATACAGGAAAAATCATCCCAATGTTGGAGTCCGGAACCAGGAATCACAGTTTAAGAAGCCTGCCTCTGGGTCCGGTCAAGCACGGCTGGGCTACAACAGTTATGGGGAGAAGTTGAGTTTAGTTTATTATCACGTGTACCGAGGTACAGTGAAAAGCTTTTGTTGTGTGCTGACCAGTCAGCGGAAAGACTATACAAGATTGCAATCGAGCCATCCACAGTGTACAGATACAGGATAAAGGGAATAACTATTCCCTTGCAAGAGAAACTCCAGTAAGTCAGATTAAAGATAGTCTGCGGGTCTCCAATGGGGTAGATAGTAACTCAGGGCTGCTCTCTAGTTTTTATTTTTTTAATTTTAATTTTTTTTTATAGATAGAAAAAATAAAGAAAAATTAAAAAAAACCTTAGAAACATAAAATAAACTATCCATAATACAACTTAGGAGATAGGTCCGTAGGTACAGAAAACAAAACTATTCGTCTAGTCCTGGATTCAAGCTTCCGTCAAGCCTCAGCGCCGGCCCATTCTACCCCTTCAAATAATCTATGAACGGCGACCATATTCTAATAAATAATTCTGGTTTGTCAATTAAGACAAATCTAATGTTTTCCAGATTTACGGTCTCCGACATCTCCATCATCCACATTGTAATTGTAGGGGATGCAGGGTTTTTCCAAAATTTTAATATTAGTTTTTTCCAGTTATTATACTATAATCCAGGAAATTTCTTTGGTTTATTGTCAGTTTTATGGTATTGTCGATATGTCCCAATTATTACTAATTTAGGATCGGGATCAGTTGAATATTAACCACTACGGAAATAATTTTAAAAATATCCACCCAAAATGTTTTCATTTTTATGCAATTTACAAAGGTATGGATTAAATTAGCCTCAGAGTATTGACATTTATCGCAGATAGAGAGATATTAGGAAAATTCTGTTTAATTTTGTTTTAGAATAATGCAATCTGTGTAATATTTTAAATTGTACTAAAGAATGTCTGGCGTTTAACGAACATTGATGTATATGTTGTAGACTTTCATCCCAAATATCTTTTGTTATGGGTTGAATACTAATTCATTTTCCCATGTTTGTTATGTGATTTCGTCGGACGCGGATTCTCGCTATCTAACAGATTGATTTTATAAAATATATGTTATTAATTTGACTGTGTTGGGCTGTTTATTCAACATTCATTCTAGAATCTCTGGCTCTCTAATTCTGTATTCTTGTGTATGTGATTTAACATAATCTTTTCAGTTGTAAATATCTAAAAAAATTATTTGAATGTTTATCATCATAATTCTGTTGTACCTTCGAAACGAGTAGGACACACCTGTTCTATAAAGATGTCGCATCCTTTTTATTTTCCATGTTTTTCCATTGTGTTAAAGCCATTTATCAATACCGAAGGCTCAATGAAGGGTTATTTGCAATAGGGAGCGAAAGTGATTAAATTATCCCAATTTTATGTCTTTTTTTTTTGTTCTCAAAATTAGAATACCGCCTATGTACGTTATTGGATTTTCACTATAGATCTTTTTATTCTATTTTGTAGGGGATAGGAGAATGCGTGGCCAATTTCAAATGGCAGACAGTCCTCCTTTTCTCCATCTTTAACCAGGTCTGGTTGCTGATCCTATCTTCCAACCAAGGGAAATTTTGAGTTTTTGACATTGATGCCAAGAAATAAAATAAGAAATTTGGGTTTAAGGACTAATCTCATTCGTCGTAGATTTACATAGTGTTTTATTATTCTGTTTTTCTTATATAATTCCAAATAAAACATTGTTTACAATAGAAGTCAATTTTTTAAAATAAATTTTTAGGGAGGTTATTGGAAGGAATATCATTTTTAATTGCATTTAATTTTACCGAGCCTTGAAATAGGAAGCGTTTTCAATATTGAATTATCTATGAATTATTAAATAAAGGCACGAAATTTGGATTTAAATAAAGAAAGTTTATTTCTTGGTCACTTAGATTCCTAGTATTTACATTTTTCATTCACTATTTTAAAAGGTGATTGTTGCAATATATGGAATACAGATTGCAATCGAGCCATCCACAGTGTAAGATTACAGAAGTAGATGGTTTTATATGCAACCAATAATATAGTTACCTCACTCCCATTAACCCCGCCCAGTAAACATCAATCATAAAACGCCTTCCCTCAGTAGAAAAATGTTAGCCGGTGCTTGAAGGTGTGGTGTAATACCCCGTGCTAACTCTTTAAAGATGTTGTACACTTTAAGAGCTTGTAAAGTTTTCATTTACATTGGTGTCGTAGGCTGAAGATACTTGCGTTCTTTTTTCTGTTTATCGGTTTTTATTTCTTTTTTTTGATTTGGTGTTTTTTGTGCTTTGATCTCTTTGGCATGGCGTCCTCTTTGCAGAAAGCCCGGAGCTGCGTGTCTTTGCTGTGAACATCTCTGGAGCGCTGGGCACGTTTGAATTTGATTTCCACATTTGTCAACGTCGCACACGCGCTGATCCTGACTCCTTAAAGACTTCCCTCTCCTCACCTTGTCCGGACCTGATGCGATGAAGACGAGCCAGAACTTTCACCTACGCTCCAGGGTCCTGCGGCGTCGATGGTGCGGGTGATTACTCTGCAGAGTCTGCTCGCCGGACCGCTATGCCTGCTACCGTAAGTTCGGGAGATTTGTGACCTGCCCTCGAAACGCATTCTAGACGAGGGCACGGTTATCTTTACGAGGAGACAGTTGCCAGTTGAACCTGTTGAATGTTTTTTTTGCTGATTTGCGTTTATCTCGCCCAGCGGTGCACGTTTTGGCGACATGACAGACCAAGTCAACTAGAGAACATTTCAGTAACTGGCATGGCGTGACCAGAGAGCTGCGATGTGTGCTTTTTGGAGGGATCCGGATCTAAGTGGACAAGGTTTGAATTGCCTGCAGATTGTCTGACGGTCGGTGTTTTTGCAAGAGGACCACTGGGATTTGGGCAATAAATCTGTCAACCTGGCTGGGTTTAGGAGCCCACAGGCTCGGGTTGGGAAAACAATGTTTTTCTGCCGCGTTTTGTGCCCGCCCTGGACCTTGCGATGTGCCTCCGAAAAAGATGCCCGAACTGTAACTACTGCACCATAGACTGTCGCGTGTCCCGCCTTGGTAAAACCTGTTACTTTTGTAATAAGCTGAACCATTTTATCAGCCTCCTGTCGCTTTCTCGTTCCCGTGGGAGCCAGGGCACAAGCTTCCAGTCCCAGTCTAAAAACATGCTGCCCAATCTGTCTCTGTTTCGATACAGAACCCCCCAATTTAGTGAGTGCTGGCAATGGTGCGGGCAGCTCAATTTAATTCTTGCGGAGGACTCTCAGGTGTTTACCATCCTCCAGACCCGCCCACCGCAATGATCCTCCGTACCTGTCCGGTGACTGTCAATGGCGTTACCTCTCTGCCAAAATAGATACTGGCGCTGGAGAGTTTCAAGTTTTGTCCATGAAATCTTTTCACAAGATTAAGAGTATTGAGCCTCTGGTTGTTGACGATGCTTACCTGCACGCCTATGGTGAGAGATTCATATAAGCGCCTGAGGGGGAGGGCCACTTTAACTTGCGTCTGCAAAGGCCACTAAGAAACCTGGTTTTCTTATGTTTTTGAACTCTGACTGTGTAACCTGTTGGGCAACCTTGAGTGCCAGGATCTTGGCATGGTCTCCTATTGACCGCACGGTCCACAAGTGCAACTCTCGTTTGACCCGGTTGCTGAATACAGGGACCTGTTCGACGATGACCCTGGGGAAGTTCCAGGTACATACCATATTTCCATTTGACCCATAATATACAAACCCTCCTGTGGTCCGCGCACCCTCACGGGGTGTCTCACGCCATGGAAGGACAAGGTCGATGCGAGCTCAACGAGATGGTCGAAAAGGGGGTGCTAGTCAGTAGCAGTTAGCGAGCACATACACGATTGGGTCTCCACCATGGTTGCCTACGATTAGAAAGACAAGAACGAGATACGTGTGTGTATCAACCCGAAGGACTTAAACTTGCCATCAGGCGACCACATTACACCCATGCGGTACTGTTGAGGATGTGGCGGCAAAGGTCGGGCAAGCCACATCTTTTCGGTCCTAGACGCTAAGAAACTCGTTTTGGCAGGTCCGTTGACAAAAGCGTCTTCTGACCTGACGACCTTCGCCTCACGTTTCGGACAGATTCAAGTTTCCTGACGTGCCATTCGGCATCAATTCTGCTAGCGAGTGTTGGTTCCAGACAGGACGAGGGAGCAATTATGTAGCAGCACCCTGCCATGTGCAGCATCGTGGATGATCTCTGGTTACGGGAAGGACCTTGCGGTGCACGACCTGCAACCTCCGCCGCGTCTGGATCGCGCGCGGACAGAGCGAAACCTGAAGCTGAATCCCAAGAAGTGCCGGTTCGTGGTCTCAGAGGTACGTATGATTGGACATGTTTTCACCCCTAACGACTAAAGCCCCGACCCCTTGATGGCCGCTGCCATCTCGAAATGGCAGCCCCCCACCGACGTGCCAGGTCAGCAACGTTTCTTGGGCATGGTGAACTACTTGGCAAGTTTATACCAATCCTCGTGAAGATGAATGTGCCTCCCCATGTCTTTTTTTTACGGGCAGCTGACAAAAAAGGATATCGCCTGGCCTGGTCCCATATCACCAGCTTAGGCTTTTTGACCGTCTCAAGTTCGAAACTTGTTTAGCACTCCGACGTTGCGGGTTCTTCGAGTGGGGTCGCCACATCACCGTCACCTGTGACGCTATCCAAGTTCGGTCTGAGGTGCGGCCTGCCTCTCAGTCTGTCGATGGTATCGCTGCATCCCGTCTCCTATGCTCCCGCACCATGACGGACACCAGCAGCGGTTACGCTCAGATTCGAGAAAAGAGCTGCTCGCGGTGGTGTTCGCCTGCTCCAAGTTCAGAGACTTATTGTTCGGCAGCAGATTTACGGTCGAAACGACCACCAGCCACTGGTGACATATCCTGAAACAAGGCCGATTCACGCTGCCCTGCAGGCTGCAGCGTATGATGCTGCAGCTCCAGCGTTCGACTTTGAACCATTAATCTACAAGATGGGCAACCGAGAAGCACATTGCGGACACCTGTCCGCGAGCCCCACGTACCTCTCTGCGCTCGCCACCCCTACGAAAACAGAGGACTTGCTGCGTACTTGGCGTTAACTTTATTCCACCAAGCAGCTACAGGTTTTGGCTGAGCACACCGCTGCCGTCCGGCCTTGCAGCAGCTTGCATCGGTGATTAAAGCAGGGTGGCCAACAAAGCGCTCCGGCAGCCGCCATCTGAAGCACAGCCTTTGCTTCCTGGTCCGCGGACGAACTGGTTGCTCAGGATGGCGATCTCGTCAAGGGACATAATGTTGGGTCCCGTCCCTCCCTGTTTGACTTGTACTTTTGTGCAGCCCACAGCGGACACCCTGGGGCGATGCAACGCTTGCACACGCTCAGATGCCAATTCTAATGGCTTGGAATGGCAAATATATCCGAGGACAGAGTTTTCTGACTGCTCCACGTGCAAACAGTTCTTGCGCCGCGCACCAGCTGCGGACAGCCCCTGCTGCAACAGCCCGGCCCTGCTTTGGACTGTCCTCGCTGGCTGCCGAACATTTATTCGAGTGGGCGTATGGTAACCACTACCTTGTCCTGGTCGATCGTTACCTCCAACTGGTTCGAAGTGATTTGCTGACATCCCTCACGTCGGAGAATGGTGATCCGCATGCTGGGAAACATTCTCCACTTTTGGGACCCCGGTGTCAGGCTGCAGACTTGACAACGGCAGGCAGGTTACCAAGCCGAGAATTCAAAAAGCTTTGCCCCGGACGTGAACTTCGTGCATTTCACCAGGCAGCCCAGAGTACCCCAGAGCAACGGCTAGCAGAAGGGCCGGTCCAGCAGCGCCTAGATTCTGATGGAACATGCGCGGAATTATCCAATTCTGATTTGTATTTGGATCTCCTGATCCTCAGGAATGTTTTCCAGGGATCGCATGGGGTTCCCTGCTCAGGTCTGATGTCAGAACTACCAGGATCCACCGTCCCGATTGCCCAGCGCCCAGCTGAAAATAGGGTGCTGGCAGCCGACCGCCTCCGTGCAGAGGCGAATTCAAGCAGAAACATGACAGCAGCGGCTAGTTCCCACGATCGGTCGTGCAGACCACTCGATCTCTGTTGCGCCGGGACAGGTTGTGTTCGATTGCAGACCGCCAGTGGGGCACCTACCGTCTGGCCACGTGGTTGGGGGGGGTGGCCCGACTCACTCGTTCGTATCTGGTGACTGTGAGGGTCCATTAGCCGAAGGAGCCGACAACACCTGCTTGCGGTTAATTGAGCCACGCAGCCGCAGCCCCTGGGCCTATGCCCCTACACTCTCCTTTCAGCAGCCGGCTTGCCGCCCCGGCTGGTGTTCCTGACATGCCTCGGTCCCCGTCGCGGGGGCCGTGGTTCCCTCTGCGGGGTCCCCTGTTGCCGATCGCGGATCTCCCTCTCTGTTGCTCCCAACCCCATGCCCTTCCCTGGTTCCCCGGCTGGCCTTGCGTCCTTTTCTCTGCTTCTTCTGCTCTTTTCGGGGGGAGGGGGAGACATCGTGACGCGCTCGGGGCAGGATCAGTAAGCCCGCCTGTTCGCTACTGGCGATTTTCGTTTAATTCCTGCTGTTTAATTCGGTGTGTTTGTCGTGACACCATCTGTTTTTTGTTTTCTAAGGGGAAGGATGTAGATTGTTTTATATGAACCAATAATATAGTTACCTCATCCCATGAACCCCGCCAGTCTAACATCAATCATAACGCCTTCCCCTCAGTAGAAAAATGTAGCGGTGCTTGAGGTGTATGTAAATACCAGTGCTATCATTTAAAGTGTTGTACACTTAAGAGCTTGTAATGAGTTTTCATTTACACAGATTAATGGGAATAAAATATTCCCTTGCAATGAGGAAACTCCTGTTAAGTCAAGATGTACAAGATAGTCTGAGGGTCTCAATGGGGTAGATAGTAACTCAGGGTGCCTCTCTAAGTTTTTAGTAGAATGGTTCAGTTGGAGTGATACCAAATCGGAAGAAAACTGTTCCTGAATCTGGATGGAGGCGTTTCCAATCATGCTGTACTCTTGCCTGGTGGAAAGAGGGAGTGAATGGGAGAAGAGGGGATGAGGGCAGGGAAAGGTGACACGGAATATTCTCGCAATGTAATAGGAGACTCTGTCCAATACTCCAGGTTGATGGCAGAAGGTTCATGCAGTCCTCCAACTCATTATAGCATCCGCTTGCATAGGTGTTCAACTGCTTACACTCGGTGAGACCAAGCGCAGTCTTGGCGATCGCTTCACCCAACACCTCCGCTCGGTTCGCATTAATCAACCTGATCTCCCGGTGGCTCAGCACTTCAACTCCCACTCCCATTCCGAATCCGACCATTCTGTCCTGGGCCTCCTCCGTGGCCAGAGTGAGTCCCACCGTAAATTGGAGGAGCAGCACCTCATATTTTGCTTGGGTAGTTTACACCGTAGCGGTATGAACATTGACTTCTCCAATTTCAGGTAGTCTTTGCTTTCTCCCCCTTTCCCCATCCCTTGCCAGCTCTCCGACAGCCGACTGTCTCCGCCTCTTCCTTTCTTCTTCCCGCACCCCCCCCCCCACATCATTCTGAAGAAGGGTCTCTACCCGAAACATCACATATTCCTTCGCTCCATAGATGCTACCTCACCCGCTGAGTTTCTCCAGCATTTTTGTCTACCTTTGATTTTTCCAGCATCTGCAGTTCTTTCTTAAATAACTGTCCAATACGTCAGTCGGAGCTGACACAAGGAAGCTTTGCAACCTCTCTCAGGATCAGGATGGTTTAGTGCCTGGGCTCTGGCAGTTGTCCATCTTCTATCTTACACTTGAAACCACTGGCCATGTTGGGAACATTACTCTGTGGGTTGCTCAGGAACATACTTTATACTGTATCAGTGCATCACTGCTTGACCTTCGAGCCAGCACCGCCATTCATTGTGATCATGGCTGCTCGTTTCCTATCAATAACCCATGCCTGCCTTCCCCCCATATCCCTTGACTCCACTAGCCACTAGAGCTCTATCTAACTCTCTCTTAAATCCATCCAGTGACTTGGCCTCCACTGCCCTCTGTGGCAGGGAATTCCATAAATTCCCAACTCTCTGGGTGAAAAAGTTATTTTATAATGTTATATGTTTCTATAAGATCCCCCCTCATCCTTCTAAACTCCAGTGGATACAAGCCTAGTCTTTTCAACCTTTCCTCATATGACAGTCCCGCCATCCCAGGGATCAATCTACGTGAACCTATGATGACTGCCTCAAAGAAAGGGATGTTGTCCTTTCTCAAATTAGGAGACCAAAAAATGTACACAATTACTCCAGATGTGGTCTCACCTGAGCCCCTATACAACTTGCAGAAGAACTCTTTATTTCCTGTACTGAAATCCTCTTGTTATGCGATGGCCAATATTCCATTAGCTTTCTTCACTGCACTTTATGAGACTTGACTGGAATTATATTTGCACTTAACATCATTCCCTTTATCCTGAATCTGTACACTTTAGCGCTCAATTGGAATCATGTGTAGGGGGGGTCTTTGTTTGGCCTTTTCTTACCTCCAGTCCCCTCCCTTTACTTTCAGTCGGAAGAAGGGTCCTGACCCAAAGGTCACCCACCCATTTTCTCCAGAGATGCTGCTGACCGCTGAGCTAACCCATAGCACTTGGTGTCTATCTTCAGTAAACACCAGCATCTGAGTTCTGTTTACATGTTACAGGTTCTCCACGTCACAGCATCACCCCAGAGAACTAATCCGAGTCTGTCCGACCTCTCCTTATAGCCAATATTCTCTCATCCTGCAGCATTCGGTAAACCTCCTTGCCACACACCATCCCAAATCTCATATCCTTCCTGGTAATGGGTGACCAGAACCACACAATACTCCAAATGAGGCCTAACCCATGTTTGATGAAGCTGCAACTTGGATTCCTGACTCTCATCCGCAATGCCCCACTCGATGAGTAATCAGACAGTGGCAAGAACATAATGATATCTTCATCTCATTCCCAATGAAACATACAAGGATTGGAAAAAGTTTACCTATCTCGATGATAGGGAAAATTAATGCAATAAAAATGATTTTTCTCCCACAATTATTATATTTATTTCAATTAATCCCGATATATCTTCCAAAATTTTTTTTTTTTAAAGTAGATTCTTTAATTACGAATTTCATTTGGGATTATAAGACCATAGATAAATAAAAAAACATTTATGTAAATCTAAAATAAATGGAGGATTAGCGTTACCAAACAGTGATGTTTTATTACTGGGCAGTTAATATTAAAATATATTGAATTTTTGGTTAGGAGAAATAGACATAAAACCAATTGGTTAAATATGGAAAAAAGAACGATTGTTTCCATTTGAAATTAGCTCTATTACATATTTGCTTAAATATTAATGTAGCTAAGAAAGTTTATAGTGAAAATCCGATATAGAAAATGGAATCCGCCTATGGAAACAAAATAAAGAAAGCATTAAAATTAAAATCTATTACATAGTCTTAAGATTGTTACTTAATTTTTATGTGTAAACCTTCAATTTTGGAATAAGGCTTTTTTACAATGGAAAAAATATAAGGAACTTTCTAGATCGGGTGATCTTTATAAGGAAACACATTTTCTTTCATTTCAGAGTGTGCAACAAAATATATGGGCTAATAATAAAGAATATTTCAGATATTTAACAAATTAGAAACTATTTGCCTTGCAAATATATATGAATTTAGAATAGAAAAATAGAAATTTTAGATGAATGTTTGGAATAAAACATCCAAATATGGAAAAATGTATCATATATATATTATATTTTATTGGAAAAATATGAAACCCCATCAACAGAAATATTCAGAGAGAGAGTCTTGGAGAAAAGAATTAGGCCAATAATAAGCCAGAATATGGGATGGAAAGTTTACAAAACATTTACATTATTGTTCATTAAACGCTAAAATTCTCTTATTACAGTTTAAAATATTACATAGATTACAGTACTCTAAATCTAATACATAATATTTTTCAAAGATATCTCCCAATATGTGATCAAATCTCGTCAATTCAGAAGCAAATTTCTGAACACTCATTTACTAACTGCATTAAAAATTGTAGAAATTTGGAAGGATATATTAAAATTTTTTTTGAAAGGCCCTTGCATTCCCAACAATCAAAATGTGGAATTAGAAATGTCGGAGACACTCATTGGAGAGATTGAGGCATTGTCCTTATGGATAGGTTAGATCTTTCGATGGATATGGTCTCCTCTATTGAATATTTACAGGGTCATATTGTTAGGCGCGAGACCTGACTGAGGCCTGGATATTTGAATGGACTGAAGAAATACATTATAATAAATCATGGGAATATATCTTTAAGGACGGAATAATGACGAATATTTTATTCTCCATCAAACCTTTTTCTCCTACTCTTTATTCTATTTCTTAACTTTTCTATTTTCTTATAACTATATAAAAAATTAAAAAAAATATCGAAACCACATTATCTTATCTCTTAATATTAATACGAATTATAAATATTTATTAGATTTATGAGAATATTATTAGTATTATTAGAATCTTCTTAGTATTTTATATTTTTAATTTATATAAAAATTATGTACTTTTAATGGTACAATAATTTTTAAATTTAAAAATTTAGCGATAAGATAAATATTGTTAACATTAGGAGAACTAATGGAAAATTTATATAGTTTTACTAAATTTTTGTATCAATAATATCATAAAATTTGGCCTTATACCTAAAAATTAGGAGATAAATGAAAATTACTAATTAGTACGAGTATAATGCTAATATTATAAATTTATTATTAGTATTATGTATCTCTAGTTATATAAAATATACAACTTTGAAATTTATAATTAAGGATAATACAGTATAAATAATATTATTAGTATGAATCAATTATTGAGACTATGTATTTTTACTATTGAAATATAATGTAACTGGTTATTATTTTGTTTCTATAATAAATAAATTAAAAAAAAAAAAAAAAAAAAGAAACATACAAGGAAGCATTTAGCAACTAAGAAATGGAAGCAAGAGGAGGCCATTTAGCAACAGACAACATAGAAACATAGAAATTAGGTGCAGGAGTAGGCCATTCAGCCCTTCGAGCCTGCACCGCCATTCAATATGATCATGGCTGATCATCCAACTCAGTATCCCAATATCCTCAGTATCGGTGCAGGAGGAGGCCATTTGGCCCTTCAAGCCAGCACCACCATTCAATGTGATCATGGCTGATCATCCCCAATCAGTACCCCGTTCCTGCCTTCTCCCCATATCCCCTGACTCCGCTGTTTTTAAGAGCCCCATCTAGCCCAATCTAACAATCCATCTTCATGATCAGTGGTCATTTGCAACATTCCCCTATGTGGATCATGGACCACATGACCCTGGAGGGAGAGCGTGGGGAAGCAGATGAATTGAACATTTGGAAGCTAAATAATGATTGGGGCAGCAAAGTGGCATTGTGGTGCAGCGGGTAGCATAGAGAACCCAGTTCGATCCTGACAACAGGTGCTGTCTGTATGGGTTGTACGTTTCCCCCTGTGGGGACTGCGTGGGTTTATATCCAGACAGCTCCAGTGACCTCCCACATTCCAAAGATGTTGAAGCTTTTTTAAGTATAATTGGCTTTAGCTTAAGAAATGTATGATTGTCCCTATGTGTAGGATAGTGCTCATAGTAAGGGTATCGATGTGTCGGTGTGAATGGCGGGCTGATGGGCCTGTTTCCTCTTTGTATATCTCTAAACTAAACTTTCTCGGAAATAGCTGAGCTGAAGAAAAATTTATAAGAAAGTCTAGAAGGAATAGCTTTTAGCTGCGAGGGGCATATTTATGTGTGGTACAATTGGCGCACGGCGGGTATGGCTGCTGACTCACAGTGCCGAAAACCCGGGTTCATCCTGACTTTGGGTGCTGTCTGTGTGGAGTTTGTATGTTCTTCCTCGTGGACCATGATGGGTTTCTCCGGTGCTCGATTTCTCCCAATCTAAAGACATGTGGGTTTGTTGGTTAAATGGCCTCTGTAAAGCGCCCTTCATGTTGGGAGGGCAACAGTGGGATACCTATAGGGGTGGCGAGTGGTGCAGTTGCTGCTCACAGCCCTAGAGACCCGGATTATAAATCCTGACAATGGTGCTGCCTGTACGAAGTTTGCACTTTCCCCTGTGACTGTGTGGGATTTCTACGTGGTGTTCTGGTTTCCTCCACAATCCAAAGACTTGCAGTTTGTAGATTAATTGGCTTTGGTTAAAAACTGTTAAATTGTCCTTAGTGTTTAGGGTAAGTGCTAGTGTATGGGGCCTTACTGGGAAGAATGTACTCGATTGGGCTGAAGGGCCTGCTTCATAACGTATCTCTACAGTTTAAAGGGGAAGGCATTCTCAATGCTAACATTTATTTCAAAGAGATTAGTATACAAAACCAGAGGATGTATTGCTGAGGCTCTATAGGGCTATGTCAGGCCGCATTAGAACTTAGAACAGCGAAAATAGGTGCGGAGGTAGGTCATTTGGCCTTCGAACCAGTATGCCATTCAATATGACCATGGGCTGATATCCAAATCAGTCGGTGGACCTCCGGTGGCGCTTTGAGAGGGCTTAGAAAAGCAACGCCAGCCAGCTCCTGTTAGAAAAAAAACGAGGAAAAAACCGGGGAGAATATACCTACTGCTGCCTGGCTGTTTCTGCAACCGGCTGCGTGCAGTGACGTTCATCAGGCGTGTGTCTTGTAATGGCTACCACACAGCGCAGCCCACCCGTGGATAAACAAAACTCCGGTACGCAAGGAAATTGGCCAGACAGCATCAGAACAAGAAACATAGGGCCTGATGGCGGAGCCTCGGCCTCAAGGTAGCACACTCTCCCTAGAAGATGTTGTTCGAAAACAAACGAAGAAAAAAATCGGAAATTGAGGAAAACTGAAGTTGTTTTTGTACAAAAAATGGCAGAGTTAAAGAAGAAATAAAGTGAATTAAAGACTGAATTGGCAAAAATGAATATTAAGAAGAAATAGAAAAAATCAAGGAGGAGAATGAAGGAGTTAAAGTTTGCAGGATCAAATACCTCGGCCTCGGAAAAATATTGACACAACTGAGAAAGGAAATTGCAGAATAATTGACGGATCAATCTGCAAATATAGTGAAGGAAGAATAAAAATCGAAAAATAAGGTGGAAACAGAAATGGAACCTGTGGTGGAAGAAAGAAATCAAGGGGAAACAGTTCGACAGCCATAAAGAACTTGAAGAAAAATGTCGAAACAAACTAGTCTACGCCAGAGGAAGGCAGAAAACTAAGGAACGTGGGTATTCGAGAAGGAGAGAAAAGTAGCAAGGTACCGACGAGAGTATTGCAAATTTTGCAAAGGTTTTATCTTGGAACAAAAGCCTATTGACTAGCCCCGAGCACAGAGTATTGAGACCGTGATTACAAAGCATGACGTTCCTCCAAGACAAATTGATAGTAAAGTCCTGTATGATATGTCCTGGAGGAGAGTTGAACAAAAATTGTAAAAAGTTAGAAAATTTACATATGAAGAGATTCGATCAGCAGTTACCGAGACTTCCAGCAGAGGGTCTCCAAGACAATGAAAATGACATTCAGAGGTGACCAAAAGTATTTTGAGGGAAGATGAAGAATATGAATAGTTACAGTCTGAGGTACCAGCCATCCTGTGAATGACCTACAACCAGGAAGAACATTATTTCAAAAAAACAGCGGATGCATGAGGCTGTTGCCCAAGGATTAAGGAGCAAGAGGTAGGACTGAATGAACTTGAATGATCGATTTATACCAACAATCATATTCTGTTTTACATGATTGGTGTGGACTTGGAACTTGGTTCATCTTAAAGAAGTTGGAGAAGGATGCGGATTGGAGATTCGGGGAGTACGGATTGGAGACTTATATGGATACTAATAAATTAGAATTAGTAACACGTAAGTATTTTAATTACTTATTACTTTCTATATTTAGATATGCGGTTTTATTTTTTATATTGATTTGCTTATATAATTCCATTGAACGTTTAAACAATTAATTTTAGTCTGATTTATTTGATTTAAGTATATAGTAAATATATACAGAACAAAATATAATCTTTGACTTTATTATCCCCCTGGTATTTTTTATTTATTCTTTTATTTTCCTATTTTTTTTCTTCACTTTTTTTATTTTTTATTATTCACTTTATTTTTTTATATTTTCTTATTATTATAGCTTTTAATAAGTATTAGTATAGATATTTCATATACTTGCTGATGGATTTTGTAACTCAGAGTTAATACTCCAGTGGATTATTTATATGGAATACTAGTAAATGGATTTCATGGGTGGAGATGGATAAGTTTGTAAATTATACGGAAGTCTATAGTTGCTAACCCATGGTGTATGGCTAAACACTAACTACCAATATTAGATGTCGTTTTTTTTCTTTGTGAACCCTATTAATCTTATAATCCTTTTTTTTAATATTAATTTTGTTAATATTATTTTATATCTGAATGGAGGTTATAATTTATGCCAAAGGAGGTTTATACGTGAGAGATATCAAGGGTCTTGAAATTCATCTATTCGGAGTTCGGTGTAAAGGTCGGGTTATTTCGAGCTGAACATTCGCCGTATTATATATTTCTTTAGTATAAAAAATGCCAGACTTGCATCGCTATCTGGGGAATGGAAAGGATAACGTTTGGTAGCTGGGATGTTAAAGGTATTAACGAAACCAAATAAGAGAGGGTTTAAAGTATTAGCACATTTAAAAACATTAAAGTAGTGTGGTATTCATCTAAACAAAAGGCAGAAATAGATATTAAAGGCTAAATGGATTGATAAGTGTATCATTCTTCTTTCACTCTCAAATCTAGGAGGTGTAGCAATTATTTAAATTTGTAAAAGGCACTTAATTTAAACATACTTCAACAATAATGATAGTGAGGTAGATATATTATTGTAATAGGGGAATTATACACACAAGAAAAATGTTTTTTGTCAATGTACCGGGGATCCAAATTTTGACAGCCCGTGTTTTTTGAAAAAATATTTAATACTATCCGGGAATTATTACAACAAAACTAATAATTGGAGAAGATATAAATTGTCATAGATCCTTATTTGGACCAGATCATCAAAAACACGGAAACTTAAAATCGTATCTTCCAATGATCTAATAAAATGCATTACAGATAATAGTAATATTAAATGATGGTTTGGAGATGCAACCAAGTGGGGACGAGAATATCATTTTACTCACTGTGCATAAACTTATTAAGAATAGATTATTTTTTGGTAGTTTAAAAAATTATCCCACTCATTATACATTCAAAATTCATAATATTTAATTTCAGATCACGGTACCTGTTAACTTTTATGATGAAAATAACTGGTTAAAATGGAAAAACAGGGGCAATGTGAGATTTAACCACAAATTTTAAAAGACAAAAATAAACTCAAGTAAACATCACAAACAGATCAAGGATTTTCTTTGAATATACATGAATACGCCAGAATATTCTTCTTCCTATATGGAAATTTTAAAGCGTATGTTGGGGAATTATGATATCCTCTAAGAATCTTAATAATGAGAGCATCGGAGGAAACAACAAGCATTGACAAAGGAGATCAAACAATTAGACACAGAAAAACACTGTTAACCCAACATGATACAAACATAATAAAATATTTGCAATTGAATAGAAATTAAATAAAATACATCAGCCAAGTTTGCTAAAAACTATACCAATATACTAAACAAATACAATCTGACAATTCGGAGAATAACCACAAAAATTAATGCTTCGTCAATTATGACAAGTGGGAGCGCGAGAAAATTAATACATTGGATTTATATCAGACCACAAGGGGGGTTATTAGTACAAACTAAAGATATAAATGAGAGATTTTTGCTATTATAACCATTTATTATTCAGGCAAAACACCAACACATCGGTTAGGAGTAGAACATTTTAAAAAAATTGTAATCTAAACGGATGGATTCAGACAGTAGAGATCACTAAATTGATGAAATAATACTAAAGAAATCAAAGAGCTATATAGGCATTAAAAAATAGGAAAACTCCAGACGGATGGTATTGGATCAGAATCTTTTATAAAAAAACATTCTTTGATTATGTTAGTTCAACATTTGAGGGACAACTTATGAAACACATTTATGCCACAACAGAAGTTACGAAACTTTAAGCTACATTATAAATAACGCTCATACCTAATCAGATAAAAATTGGTGATCCAGGGTCGTATAGAGCCGCTTAAGCTCTTTTTTAAACTTACTGATCAAAAATACTACAATACTAGCCAAAGAGTAATTACATGATTAATAAGGTAATTCATTACTGATCAAACAGGATATATCCCAAACTCGATATCCTCAAATAACCTGAGGAAGTTTATTCAATATTATATACTCGAACAAAGTAAAACCTTAATAAAGATTTATCAATTATTCATTGGAGCAGAGCAAAGCTTTTGTCAGATTGAATGGTTTATTATTTTTGGGTTATGGAAATTTTATGGTTGGGAGAGAAGTTTTAAAATGGGTTAAGCTTAACTACATACTATCAACGCTAGATTATTAATAAATCAAATGTTAACAACTAAATTAATTTATTTAGAGGCTGTAGACTAGGTTGTTCTATCTTACTACTGTTCGCACTGGCAATTGAACCATTAGCACAACGCGTGGAGATTACATCCTGAAATATAAGGTATGAAACCAAGGAAACTGAAAATAAAATCTTTTTTATACGTAGATGATGAGTATTTACTTTTCTATTACCAAAGTCGGTCATTGGTATCTCCTACCTAGTTTGATTTAATAACTCAATTTTGATTGTTTTAGGATATATAATTTAATTGGAAGTAAAAGTGAACTTTATAGCAATAATGGGACAAATAACTTTACAGATATTTCAAAAAATATCCTTTTAGATAGCAAATGAAAAAAATCAAATATCTTGGACTTCTGTTACAAACGATTTGATTCTTTATCTTAAAATTAATTTCACCCCTTTTGAAATAAAAAATATTAGAATATCCTATGTTGGAAAAACATTAACTATTTTCAATGCTAGGTAGAATTAATGCACTAAAAATGATATTTCTTCGCAATATATTATACATGTTTCACCTGATCCGATTTATCCTCCTAAAAATTTTTTTAAGAAAGTGGACTCTATAGTTACCAATTTTATTTGGGATTATACGGCCTTAGAATAATAACTAAAAGATCTTGTTAAATCAAAAATGAATGGAAGGTTTTGCATTGCCTAATTTTATGTTTTTCTTACTGGGCAATTAATATTAAAAAATATTAATTTTTGGTTGGAAGGAGTAGATAAATCAACCAAACTTGTTTAAAAATGGAAAGGAAGAAATTTGCTTTCGAAATTAGAACTCGATTTTATTTGCTAATATAAAATACATAAGAAAATCTTATAGAGGGAAATCCATTTAATAGAAAGTGGCATCGTATTGGAAACAAATTTAACAGGAAAACATTTAAAATTAGATAAGTATACCCACTGGTCTTCCCATTGTAAAATAAACATTAACTTTTTAAACCTCATTGAGGATAAAGGTTTTTTTAAATGGAAGAACTAGGAATAAAAAGGGGGTGATCTCTATAGGGAGGTTTATTCTTTTCATTTTCAGGGAAATACAACAAAATTCCGGATTACACTCATAAAGAGTACTTAAGATATTTAGAATATTAGAGACTAGTTAAAATCAAATACATGATTTTAGAAATAGAATGACAGAAATTTTATAATGATTGTCTAAATAAATGTCCGAATATCAGAAAAATTAATATATTATTTATAATATTTTACTGGAAATTGTTTCTATATTAAATATATTCTGATGGAATTATCAATTGTTCGGGGAATATCCTCCCTCAGGATTGTTTGGAGGTTGTCTCTTGAGTGAAAACTCAGTGTAACATGGGCAGTATATACACACACACACAGGGGTTACTATGTACAGATACCTGCATAAAGGAGTGGAGGCCATTGGGAAAATAAAACCCTAGGGAACAAATTAGTTGGTCTCTCACAAAGCTGTTATGGTTAAAAAACAGACAGGATTTATTGATAAAACTTTAGGTTTTATTACGGTACACCACAGCCCAAAAATATATATAGAGTGTACTAGGTACGATACTGGAATGACTGAGTGATGCCATGAAAAAATTAAACATTGGAAAACCAAAGATTATTGGTCTCTACCAAAGCTGTTCTGGTTGAAACAGCAGAATATTGATAAAAATTTTATGTTTTATAAAGGATATCACGGATGAATCCGTTTATGATATCCATGTATCAATTATTGAGATATAAGGAAATAATTTTCTTATTCTTTATAGAAATTCTATGTTATAGAATTAAAAAATCTTAAGGGGTTGGAGCAGGCTAGATGCAGGAAGATTGTTCCCGATGTGGGGGGAAGTCAAGACAAGGGTCACAGTTAAGGATTAGGGGGAAAGTCCTTAAGACCGAGATGAGAAAGACTTTTTTCCACGAGAGTGGTGGTCTCTGGAAACTCTCTGCCACAGAGGGTAGTTGAGGCCCATGTCAATTGGCTATATTTAAGAAGTGAGTTGGATTGTGGCCCTCTGTGGTTAAGGGGATACGAGGGTATGGCGAGAAGGCAGTCGGGATACTGTGTTTGGATGATCAGCCATGATCTATTGATGGCGGTGCCGGCTCGAAGGGTGACTGGCCTACTCTGCACTAATTTATATGTTTTATGTTTCTATCCCCGATTTCCACAGTATTTCACATGGTGCATGGGCATATCACTATTTATGTAAACAAATAAACATTGTGCATATAACCAAAACATTTAAAATAAAGATAAATTGCCTTCAGTTTGTGGAGTCAATGGGAAAACATATATAATATTAATTTTAGTTTATATCTAGATGTAATAATTGTTAATTGGGACCAGATTTGCCGGTCAATTACAGATCGAGGTTATGTTAAACACTTGCTGGTTATTTTATGGAATATAAACTGCCTTATGATAAATCAAAGACATTGGATTACAAAAGAACTGACTATTGGTCTTTTATATAAATCTTTGGGGGAAAACATTATGATCAATATAAGATTTGATAATGGAATCAAAACAAAGCCGGAAGTATGATAAATAAAATTTATCAACGCAGCTATCCAAACCCATTTATAATTGGGGAAAATAAGGTTGAAGTACGTGTGAGAGGTGCAACAAACTTGTTACAAAAAGAGTTGATGGAAAATCTCCGAGTTGGTGGGAGATTACAGGTGATGTTATGATTCATTGATTTAACAAAACTAAGGACTACAACAAGTAGAAGATTGGTTCCCTGTATAGGAAACCTAAAAGGATTGATTATAGGTTTGCACGCAAAAGTAACTCCAATAAAGAAGGGTACGTACATTATTTATATATATTATAAAATTTCATCAGTGAAAAGAAGTGGTGGTATAAACGTAAAAAACATAATGTTAAATACCCTTTAACTGTGAAATTTCATTTTTATTAAAATGGACAATCTTCAAATTGAAATACAGTTGTTATTAACAAATTGTTAATCATATTACAGGTGCTGAAATTAATTAAACTGGGTCAGCTGTGCAAGTTAAAGCATTGTCTAAAGTGATTTAAAAAACCAGTTCTAGGCTGTTCACAGAATAACTGGAACAACAATTGTACTGATAAAAAGAATCAGCACTTGCTACGAATGAGTGACATGGTCATGGGTTTATCTTGTCTCATTTAAATTGGAAGGTTATAAAGACGGGTCAGCTGCAAATTGTGCTGCAATTACAAGCCTGTTGAGAGTAAAGGACCTGAACATCATAAAAGCCTATGTTTAGGCATATAAACAAATATTCATAAATTTATTCACATACCTATAACCATATAACCATATAACCAATTACGACGGAAACAGGCCCTATCGGTCCCTTCCAGTCGTCGCGTGCCGTACCATTTGTTTCCCTAGTCCCAATCACTGCACTAGGACATACCCATCCATTCCCTGCAGTTCCATTATACCAATCTTTACTCTTAAATGTTTAAAAATCGATTCCTGCCTCCACCACTTCTGCTGGAAGTCATTCACACAGCCCCACCCTCTGGTAAAGAAGTTCCCCTCATGTTACCCGAAAAACCTCCGCTGTCCTTAAATTATGTCATGCCCTTCTTGTTTGAATTTCCTACCCTCATTGGGGAAAAGTTCTCCACGTCAAACTTGTCTACCTTTCATCATTTTAAAGGACTCAATCTCAAGTCCCCCTTAACTTCTGCGCTCAAGAATAAAGACTAATTGTTCAACTTTCTCTGTACAGAGTTGCTGGTAACCCTGGCAACAATTCTAGTAAAATCTCTCTGGTACTCTTCTTCTTTTGTGACATCCTTCCTATAATAGGCGACCAAAATTTGTACACATACTCCAGGAAGTGGTCTTACCAATGCCTTGTACAATTTTAAGACATATACTTCCCTACTTCCTTATATTCAGATGTCTCTGATTTTAAAGGCCAGCACACCCAAAGGCTTTCTTTACCTTATCTACATGCTGATTCACCGTCAAGGCTAACTCTAGGGGTCACTGAGACACACACGCTCCCCGACCACGACAAGGATGCAATCATATAACCATATAACCATATAACAATTACAGCACGGAAACAGGCCCTCTCGGCCCTTCCAGTCCGTGCCGACCATTTGTTTTCCCCTAGTCCCATCTACCTGCACTCAGAGATTAAGCCCCGCGCTGAATCCAACGGGGCGAAAAAAAGTAAAAAATTTATTGTATAGGCATTGCATTTAATATTATCTAAATATGAAGCTATTACGTTTTTTTAAATTTTCATTTATGTTGACATAATTATTTAGAAAATAGTTGGACTAACTCTGGTGGCCAAATATCCCAAAAGTTATGTTGGATTTCCCAAGTTACCAATTTTAAAGCAGGCTATTTTCGGTGAAATGCAAGACTTTCGTAATTGTAAAACGTTAATTTATTTTTTGTCTGGTAAACTTTCACTATTGAATATGTCCTGAATATAATGAAAAAAGACCGGGCTGGTATCCCAAAATGTGCTCTACTTTTCTCTGAAAATTATAACGGTTCAGCAGAATGTAATTTTCACAACAGAACGTGGTGAAGGTGTGAGATACACTGAGAGTGTGGATGGGTGGTCAGTAGGGAGAGGATTCTGTAGCGGAGAAAACAATAATAAAGAGTTCAGCTCGATGACACTTCATTCGAAACTTGGTCCAGCATCTGTAATTAGTTTTTGTTTATCACGAAATTGAGATGTCTACTGTGGCTCGGCACAGTGGCCGCCGCCCACAGGGCCGGAAGATCGAGTTTTAAAACCTGACTACGGAATGCTGTTCTGTGGGGAGTGCACCGACATCCCAAGCCTTTGAGGTGTTGCAGGACCTTATGGCTTTGTAAAGTGTGTGGGGAGTGTACGGCGAAGGAGGATGAAGAACTCGTGGGTGAACGGATTATCGAAGGTCGGGGTGGGTCAGAAAGGCCGAAGAGCCGTTTTCATGCTGTGTCTTTTAAATCAATTAAATGTCAATATTCTTGGTTCCTTGGTCTTTCTAGTAATTACGACAACGGACTGGCAGGTAGGCGTTTCACGAAGAAGGGAAATAGACACAAAAATGGAAATAACTCAGCGGGAAGGCAGCATCTCTTGAGGGAAGGATGGGTGGCCTTCTTCAGGACATGATAGACCGGGCTTCGCTCTTACCTCCTTTTATTTAGCTGTTCTCGGTGTTTTCTGGTGCCTTCCCTGTCCTGTACTTGAGTTCTGCTTGAAAGATTCCACCACATTCATTAAATCTAATTACATTCAAGAGCAGAGTCCATGATGTGAAGCTCACTTACAATATACATATCAGCGCATTTTTCTAGATTAATGTACAAATTATTGGCTGCACAGTTTTGCTGTTTGGTCGCTTGGGAAGTTTTCACATTTACTTGGGGGATTTTACTAGAACACATTTGCCACTTTATTTTCAGAACACCACTTTGGATTTAATATTTTTGTTATTCTGGACACACACAAGTCATTTCTGCCTTGCAATTCACAGAAGCGGGAGAGGAAATATAACACCGGTGTTATAGCAAAGCAATTTACAAATTGGTTAATATAATAATTATGATCGTATTTACAGGTTTTAAATTTCCCGACACCTGGGTTAAACATGGATTTCCTCACTAAACAGACCCACAGGTCTGTTAGGTTCAACACCTCACTACTCCACTATAACATGAAACACCGTGTTGTCTACGTTGCCCACAGGCTGTGTGCTAGCCCCCTCCTTACTTCCTCTTCACCATGCACTGCTTCCCTAAGCATGTCTCAACGCCATCATAAAATTTGCCGACGACACCAGGTGGTAGGGAACTGATCAGCGGACAACGCGAGTTCAGCCAACAGGGAGGAGGGTCACAGCACCTGACAACCTGGTGTGACAACAATAACCTTCGTCCTCAACTCCCAGAGACCCAAAGGAATCATTTGTTGACTTCAGAAAGAACAGGAGGGGGGCAGACCCACACCCCATCCATATAAAACGGGATACTGAGGTGGAGCGGCGTCTCCATTACTACAATTTCCTCAGGGGTACCACATCTCGGAGGATCTGTCTGGGCCCTCAAACCTCCAAGCTGATCAGAAAGGCACAGCAGGGCTCATTACTTCCTGAGGAGGCTCAAAAAACCCCCACTTGTCCCCCCAGATACTGACCAGACTTTTACCGCTGCACCATCGAAAGCATTATCATGACCACCTGCTTTACGGTCTTGGTACAGCAGTTTTGCACCGTAGCAGACAGGAGGCACTACAACGGGTGGTGAAAAACCGCCCAGGTACATCATCGGTGGCCCCGCTCCCTGCCATGGTGCCCTCACGACAACGGTGTCTGCGACGGGCCGGGAAGATCATCAAGGGACCCACTCCACCCTAACCATGGACTGTTGCCTCTACCAATCAGGGAGGCGGTACAGGTGTCTCAGGTCCGCACTGAGTGGATGATACTATCTCTCTATACAACAACACCATCACACTGTGAACTCGGGAGTCCCGCGATAGATTTTCTCCAGTCTCTACCGTCCCATTGTCTGCTCTGTATCTATAGTATATGTTGCTATTACTACGAAACTGACGCTGTAAAACTGCATTTCGTTGTACCCATACTTGTATCTGTGCTAAAACATGTTAAAGTTGAATTGATTATCCATAAAGACGGATGACACAAAATGCTGGAGTAACTCTGGTGGCCACAGAATCCCCCAATGTAATGTTGGATTTTCCAAGTAACTCGATTTTTAAAGCAGGCTCTTTTCCTGAAACGCAAGACTTTCGTAATGTGTAAACGTGGGTAGTAAGTGGAAGGCATATCTCTGGAGCAAAAGGAATGAGGCGGAGTTTTCGAGTCGAGGACCCTTCTTCAGACTGTCAGGGGAGGGCGGGAAGGGGGGGTCAAAGGTAGCATGTTCGCGGAAGACAGTTAAGACTGGTGGGAGAAACTGGGTAAGGGGAATGGGATAAGGAGAAGGGGAAAACAAGGGTTCTGAAGTTAGAGGAATCAATGTTCATTCCGCTGGGTGTAAACAACCCAAGCGAATATGAAGCGCTGTTCTCTGATTTGCGCTGGGCCCCACTCTGACAAAGGAGGAGGCCCGGGACAGAAAGGCTTAGATTGGGAATTGGAGGGGGAGTTGAATTTCCTGAGCCACCGGGAAATTAGTTAGGTTATGACAGACTGAGTGGAGGTGTTTCAGCGAAAACGAATCGCCGAGCCTTGCGCTTTGTCTCGCTGATGTAGATAAGTTGGACACCGGAAACAGCGAATGCAGTAGATGAGGTTGGGGAGGTGTACGTGAACTTGCCTCACCTGGAAAGACTTTGGGTCCTTGGAAGGGTTCGATGAGGAGGTTAAAGGGTCAGATGTTGCATCTCCTGCGGTAGCAGGGGAAAGTTACTGAGGATGGGGCGGTTTGGGTGGGGAAGGGAACGGTTGACCAGGGAGTTAAACCTACTACCTTTATCCATTTGCTGGTTCACCTCATTACAATTTTCATTACCTGCAGCGGCTCTGAAAAAAGAGAAAAGTCTTCCTCATGAAGCTGCTGCCACTTTGGGATCGCTCCTTGTCTGCAGAGGTGTCAACCCGCCACTAAAGACACTTTCAGTCGGGCCATGATTGTAACGGCTTTTGCTGCCCAGATGGAATGTTCCTTTCATTCAGACATCTTTGTTCAAGGTGTGTGGGAAGGATCTGGTTTAACCGAAGGACACAAACAGCATGAAATAACTCAGCTGGATTACAGGGCAGCATCTTGGCGAGAGGAATGGCGTGACGTTTTGGGTCGGACCTTCTGAAAGAGGAGGCCTTCTCACCGAAACAAATCGCACATTCCTTCCATCAGAGACGCTGCCTGTCCCACTGAGGTTACTCCAGCTTTTGTGTCTATCTACGTGTTCAAGTATTGTCGCGGTTTCACGCCCTGTGCACCTGGATCAGAACTCTTCCCATGAAATAGAATGCGTTATAATCAGCTTGCTTGTCTTATGGTTGTCATTTCATGGCATTAGACCCAGTGAAATTAACGATCAGAAAAACTGCAAGATGCTGGAAAAAATCGAAAGTAGACAAAAATGCTGGAGAAACTCACAGGTGAGGCCAGCATCTAGGTCTAAAGGATCTCGCCCGAAAACGTCGCCTTTTCCTTCGTTCCCAGATGCTGCCTCACCCGCTGAGTTACCAATGAAATCTAATTCTCGGCCTACCAATGAAATCTAATTCTCGTTTTCCCCTTTCAGGCAGTCCCGGGGATGGCCAGGCCGACCCATCAGGTAATGCTGCGTTATTTTCTCGGTGAGGATGGGTGGGGAGCAGCGACCGAGCGATACCAAAGGTCCAGGTTTCTAGATGAGGGGCGGCGGCTGCCTTGAAGTTTCAGTGAGAGGTCCCTGGTTGAACAATCCCTTCGCGCTGTTGTCCGGACGGGTAACGCTCAACGTTCATCGCGCCACTCGGCGCTGAGGTGGGGCGCTGATGTGAGCCCCCATCCTTGGGACTTTTGTCCTTCACCCTGGGTTAGGAAATCCCCCCTCACGCCTCAGCCGATAGACTCTCGCTGACAGGCCGGTCTCAAGCGTTGACACAACGATGCCGCAGAATGTGTAGGAAGGAACTGCAGATGTGGTTTAAAACGGAAGATAGGACACAAAAAGCTGGGAGTAAACTCAGCGGGACAGGCAGCATCTCTGGAGAGAAGGAATGAGGTGAAGTATCGGGTCGAGGTCGTGGAACGTCCCCCATTCATTCTCTCCAGAGATGCTGCCTGTACCGCTGCGCTGTAGAATGTAGCAGCCTCGCCATCACGGGGTAACTATTGTTCGCCCATCACCTCTAGTTGTTCTGGCGATACTGGTGGGGCAGCGCTGACCTGTCAACTCTTGGTTTCTCCATGACTGCGCCGACTCCGGACTTTCTGGGTCTGGTCCCTGGCAGATATACGCCAGGGAAGATGCATGGCCCGCGTTGACTGCGAGAATGAGAGGCGGGAGGATGAGCGCAGTGGTGACCGCGGATGAATCCCGTGTTAACCTGCGGGTTGTTTTCTGCTGTTTTACTGAAAAGTGTGAGGTTGCCGACTTGGTGAATGGCGGCCAGTCGGTGCGCGGGGACGACTGGGAGATTCACTAAGAAGGACGATGGTAAAAACATGTGAGGGGTGATAGTTACTGGACCTGCCTGACGCCGCTGTGGTTTTGCGGGAGCTGGGACTGCGGTGTCCGCGCTGGAGCGCGGGCAGAGCTCACTTTGGGGAAGGGTCCGGACCCATTGTGACGGTGAATGTGTTCGTTGCAAGCTGGGAACGAGGAGTGCGCTACGGGAGTGTACATCAGCACGATGGGGTCAATACAACATCTCCCACTCCTATGATGCCGGCGTTATCTGCTCAGGTAAAACCTGCATTCTGTTTCTTCCCTCCAGGCCGGGTTGTTGGTTTCTGAAAAATATCCGCAGGTCAAATAATCCGAGTTATTCCAGATTGCCGTTTTGTGAAAATAATCCGATGCTGCCGATGTTTTGGCGGATTGATGGGACGACAGATGCTGTCATTGTAACTTAAAGTGCCTATATGGTATAATATTCAGCGTATCCAGTCACCCTCCCCCCTCCCCACACAGTAGCGATCACCGGGTCAGGCAGCATCTGTGGAAGGCGACAGGAAAATAACGCTTTGCATGCACAACATTTCATCAGAATTGATGAAGGTATTATCCGCCTCAACTATGTCCTCCTGCAACTAGTTCCACACACCGACCAGCCTTTGTGTAAACATATTGCCCGTCCAGGTTCCTATGAAATCTATCCCCTCCCTTCTTAAACCTATGTCCTCTGGTTCTGGATTCCTCTAACCTGGGTGAAAAGATTGTGCATCACCTTTCTCTGCGGCAGTGAGGATAGCACAATCTGCCACAGCAATGTTCGGCCCAATTCTACAGGGCCATCGTTGAGTCTGTTCTCACCATGGTCTGGTTTGGCTCAGCCACCAAGCACGACACCTGGAGGCTACAGCGATATGGTTCGATCAGCGCTGGAGAAGTGTTATTGGCAGCATCCTTCCTCATTGATGAACTGTACACTGCAAGGGCCAGGAAGCGAGCGGGCAAGATCATCTCTGACCCCTTTACCCTGGCAGATAAAATCTTTGAATCACTTCCTATGGAAAGGCGACTCCAACTGTCAAAGCCGTCAACAGCCAGACATAAGCCAGTTCCTGAGTTAGATTGCTTACTCAATAATACCAAACATCTGTTAGCCTCCTTTTGCTCTGGCATTTTATGTATTCACTTGTTTGAAACAATAATGTTTTATTTATTATGTTTGATGTTTTTATGGTCATATTAACTGTCACTGTATGTCGTTGTCCACTTGCGGGCGGAGGCACCATGGCAAATTCCTATGTATGTGAAATACTTGTTGAGATAAATTAATTAATAAGTCATTCATTCAATTAAAAATCATTATTCAACTATATTCTATAAGATCACCCTTTGTATTTCTACTAATATATGCTTCAACATTTTTCATGGAAGTTAATTACACAATCCACAGCGCTTCCAATGAGACAATATTTTTAATCAGATGACAATTTATAGTGACATGAATCATTTCATAGCAAAAGGATTTGAGTACAGGAGCAGGGAGGTTCTACTTCAGTTGTACAGGGTCTTGGTGAGACCACACCTGGAGTATTGCGTGCAGTTTTGGTCTCCAAATCTGAGGAAGGACATTATTGCCATAGAGGGAGTGCAGAGAAGGTTCACCAGACTGATTCCTGGGATGTCAGGACTGTCTTATGAAGAAAGACTGGATAGACTCGGTTTATACTCTCTGGAATTTAGGAGTTAAGAGGGGGATTCTTATAGAAACTTACAAAATTCTTAGGGGTTGGAAGGCTAGATGCAGGAAGATTGTTCCCGATGTTGGGGGAAGTCCAGGACAAGGGGTCACAGCTTAAGGATAAGGGGGAAATCCTTTAGGACGAGATGAGAAACTTTCTTCACACAGAGAGTGAGTTGCGTGTAGTCTCTGGAACTCTCTGCCACAGAGGTCGTTGAGGCCGTTCATTGGCTATATTTAAGAGTGAGTTGGATGTGGCCCTTGTGGCTAAGGGGATCAGAGGGTATGGAGAGAAGGCAGGTACGGGATACTGAGTTGGATGATCAGCCATGATCATATTGAATGGCCGGTGCAGGATCAGAGTGAAGGGCTGAATGGCCTACTCCTGCACCTAATTTCTATGTTTCAATGTTTCTATGTTTCTATTTCTTGTTTCCCACCCCTTCTCTGATCATGCCAATACTCCAACTGTTCATTTCGGGCGATGGGTTTTGTGGTTTTGGTTATTTGTATAGAATTTACAATAAATATATTGGAAAGGAAGTACAACGTGCGTCTTTAAGATTGAAAACAGTTACCTTCTGATTTACAGGACCTCGGTTGCTTTGGCAAATAAGGTGAAAGTAAATCCAAAGGGTTTCCACAGCTATATTGATAGCAAAAGGATAACGTGGGATAAAATTGGTCCATTAATGAATCAGAGTGGACAGCTATCTGCAGAGCCAAAAGAGATGGGGGAGATATTGAACAATTTCTTTTCTTCGGTATTCACCAAGGATAAGGATATTGAATTATGTGAGTGTTAAGGAAACAAGTACCAGTAGCTGGTGGAAAATATGAGATTTAAAGAAGAGGAAGTGCTGACAATTTCGAAACATTTAAAATTTGATAAGTCACCAGGTCCTGACAGGATATTCACTAGGACATTGAGGGAAGTTAGCGTAAAAATAGCAGGAGCTATGACTGAAATATTTCATATGCCATTAGAAACGGGAATGGTGCTGGAGGATTGGCCTACTGCGCATATTGTTCCAATGTTTAAAAAGGATTCTAAGAGTAAACTTAGCAATTATAAACCTGTTAGTTTGACGTCAGTGGTGGGCAAATTAATGGAAAGGATACTTGGAGATAATATATATAATCATCTGGATAAACAGGGTCTGATTAGGAACAGTCAACAAGGATTTGTGCCTGGAAGGTCATGTTTGACAAATCTTCTTGCAATTTTTTTGAGGGTTCCTCGGGAAATTGACGAGGGTACGGCGGTGGATGTTTGTCTATATTGGATCAGTAAGGCCTTTGACAAGGTTCCCCATGGAAAGGTGGTTAAGAAGGTTCAAATGTTGCGTATTAATGGGTGGAAGTAGCAAATGGATTCAAACAGTGCTGAATGTGGAGATGCCAAGAGAGTAAATTGGTGGATGCTGTTTGTCAGGTTGGAGGCTGGTGATATGGGGTACCTCAGGGATTGTGTTGGTCCACTGTTGTTTGTCATATACATCAATGATCTGGATGATGGGTGGTAAATGGATAGTAAGTATGCCGATGATATTAAGATTAGTTGGTGTTGTGGATAATGAAGTAGATTTTCAAAGTCTACAGAGAGATTGAGGCCATTTGGAAAAGTGGGCTGAAAGATGGCAGATGGAGATTTAATGCTTATAAGTTTAATGCTGATTAAGCTACATCTTGGCAGGACAAAAAAATAGACGTACATGTAACCGGATAAATGGTTAGCGAAGTTGAGAAATGCGTTGAAACAGGGGGATCTAGGTTGTGCATAGTTCCCTTGAAGTGGAATCATGCAAAATGTACAGCATAGGGTGGTGGTAAAGAAAGCTTTTGTGTGGCTGGCCTTTTATAAATCATCGGAGTCGAATCATTAGTGATGTAAAGTAAAATAAAATTGTACAATTGGCCGAGAGGTCCAATTCTGGAGTATGGTGAACAATTAGTTGCCAAATTATAGGAAAAGATGTCTCAACAAAAATAGAGAGACAGAAGAAGATTACTCAGAGCTGTGTGGAAATGAGCTTCAGTGGAAGTGGTGGTGGCATTCGATTTTATCATTTAAAAATAAATTGGATAGGTATATGGACGAAAAAGGAATGGAGGGTTATGGTCTGAGTGCAGGCAGATGGGACTAGGTGAGAGTAAGTGTTCGGCAGGGACTAGAAGGCCGAGATTTACTGTTTTTCTGTGCTGTAATTGTATAACTATGGTACTTATATGGTTATTGTAGAGAGGAAGTGGTTCCTATGGAGGTAGGCTGGAGCTCTTCACGAATGGAATTTGGAGTACGTTGTGTGGGGATATGTCCTGGTCAATACCAATCGGTGATCGTGTCTGTGAAGAACTGGGCTGTGGGTACAGAATATAAGTTTCCCTCTCAACCCACTTCGGAAATGGTTCGGGACCTGTTGTTGGTCAGCGTGAGTATGAACACAAACGGGACGTTGAACTCATCTGTTCAGGTACAGGCCTTGAAAATTTAAAAACAAATGTCTGACCAATGAAAGGTGCACTCGCTAAAGATTGTGCATTTACCCTTCCTGCGGCAGCTGAGGAAGCACAATCTGCCACAGACAATAATGGTCCAATTCTACACGGCCATCGTAGAGTCTGTCCTCACCTTCTCCACCATGGTCTGGTTTGGCTCAGCCACCAAGCACGACACCTGGAGGCTGCAGTGAATCGTTGGATCAGCAGAGAAGGTTATTGACTGCAACCTTCCCTCCATTGATGCTGTCCATACACTGCAAGGGCCAGGAAGCGAGCGGGTAATATCATCTCTGACCCCTGTCACCCTGGCCACAACTCTTTGAATCACGTCCCTGTGGAAGGCGACACCGGACTGTCAAAGCTGCCACAGCCAGACATTAAAAAAAAAAAATTCCACGAGTAGTAGCTCTACTCAATAACCAAAAATCTGTAGCCTCCCTTTGCTCTGGTATTTTATTTAATTCACATGTTTAATCAATAATGTTTTATTATTAATGTTTAATGTTTTATGTCTCATTCCTAACTGTCACTGTATGTCGTTGTCACTTGCGGGCGGAGCACCAAGGCAAATTCCTTGTATGTCAATAAATTAATTAATTAAGTCATTCATTCAATTCAAATCATGATCTTCTATATCTCTATAAGATCACCCCTTTACTATTCTACTAATATATGCTTCAACATTTTTCTTGGAAGTTAATTACACAATCCTCTGACCTCTTCCAACCAGACAATATTTACCACCAGATGACAATTTATAGCGACATAAATCATTTCTTGTCTCACACCACCTCTGTGATCATGCCAATACTCCAAGTGCTCATGTTGGGCGATGTGTTTTGGGGTTTTGTTTCTTTGTATAGAATGTACAATAAATATATTGGAAACGGAGTGCAACGTGTGTTTGTAAGATTGAAAACAGTGTACCTTCTGATTTACAGGACCTCGGAAACCCAGATTGGAGGGAGGAAGCGGTCCTTGTGGAGGGAGGCTGGAGCTCTTCACGAATGGAGCTTGGAGTACATTGTGTGGGGATATGTCCTGGTCAATACCAACTGGTGATCGTGTCTGTGAAGAACTGGGCTGTGGGTACAGAATAGAAGTTTCCCTCTCAACCCACTTCGGAAATGGTTCGGGACCTGTTGTTGGTCAGCGTGGCTGTGGACACAAACGGGACGTTGAACTCATCTGTTCAGGTACGGGCCTTGAACATTTAAAAACAAATGTCTAACGAATGAAAGGTGCACTCGCAGTCTGCGTGGTAACCGACAAGAAGGATTCACTTCCTGGTAAAAAGGAGGATAACAAAATCAGAGTTTGGCTTATTTTGTCTGTTACCGGATGCGCAGCACAATTTCAATCAATGGTTCAGGGATGTTTTATTTGTCGCATATGCAACTGCACAGTGAGGTTCTTCCTGCATTCCTCACACATGCAGGCGCCGCCATTTTTGACACCATTATTCAATCCAATGTTGAACCTTTGCTCTAGGCAGCTTTGCGTTGTACCTCGGTACATTTAAAATGATAAACCGAAATCTAAACATGTTAACTGACGTATGCTAAACAAATACGGTTAAATTGAAATGGAATCATTTGTGTACCTGATACTTTCATGTGTAAACAGCATAAACACGGAAGACATGAAGGGGGAAGGGAAATGGTTATAAGTAAATTCACTGTGAACTTTCAGCGATGTGGTGAGATTTTGTTCCACTGAAAGGCCGACATGTTTGCGTTTGTTACTGGCGATGCTGCAGACAGCGCTGGCCCATAGACCTGTTGCTGAGAAATATTGTTCACTGGACCACATGTTGATTAACTGTTCGCTTCTGTTTTCATTATTTAGGGCATTTACATGTCCTATCGGTAAATAATGAATTGTTGTAAAGATTAATTGATTAATCTGTTACAAAATACAAATTATTTAAATATATTTTCAGCGCTTCTGTCTGTGAACATCAGGGACAATTGCAGACAGTGGCAAATATATATTTTTTTCTCATACGTTTTCATCTGAATATGAGATTCCCAAGCGAAGGGGGTGTGGTGGGGTTGGCTGGTGACATATAACTCCAGTGACATGCATTTTAAAATCACGGTGGTTTTCACAATACAGATTACAAGAACCTGAGACTCGTATCTGGGGATGGTCGATGCTCCGGACGGATAGAAATCCAACAAGGAACTGCGTGGGGCACGCTGTGCGACGATCACTTTGATTTGGAAGACGCTGCTGTTGTGTGTGAACACCTTAAGTGCGGAGTAGTGACGGCAATCCACAGAAGAGCTCACTTTGGGAAAGGAAGCGGGGCAAATCTGGAAACGGAAGTACATGTTGCAGGGGGACGAGTCACGGCATCTGGATTGCCCCATTTTCATCCGGTCAACAGTTCCGCTGCTCACATGCAAATGACGTCGGGGTCACCTGTTCAGGTGGGTCCTGGTGAAAGAGCTAATAGTCAAATCTAATATAGTTTACTAAAATTTATATGGAAACACAATATGGAGGACAGGTTGTCTTTTTAATAAAGACATTAAGAAATGGCAGCCTGCAGTAATAACATATGCTTCTTTAAAGGCCATAAACAAGCGAAGATTGAAAAAATAGCTGACGCTGCAGAGATAAGTAATAACTTGTTATTGGATGAGCTTGATTTGGACCCAGCTTTTCCTTTATTTTGATAATGCCAATATAATCTTTCAAATGCGTGCGATATTCAGACTTGGTAGGTGTGTTTTACTGATAATAAAAATGCATAACTAAACTAATTCCTCTTTGTTCTGTGAGCCCGGGAACAGACTGAGCAACATTGTGCTCTTTGTACTTCCCGCCACTCTCCCAGCTGGGATGATCGAATGATTGCCTTGGTTAACCTTTAACCATTGTGTTGTTGTCTGCTTTTATGAATACGAACTTTGACTCTGGGAAAAGTACAACGGTGTTGGGGGGGAGTTGAGGGGGTGGGTTGTTGTGGTTGGTCTTTGTAACACGCACATATGCCCTCGGCCCACCATATACATGTCGGCCACAATACGCCAATCGATGCAAACCTTGCTTTCCCTCTCGCATTCCACGACCACACCTGTTAATTCGCTGCCACTGAACGATACAATATTGACCGTTAGCCAATTTCTTGAGATTACACGGTCATTCCGATGAAGCTACGCCACGCCATGTTGATTTGCAGTCCGAATTTAGAATATATTACAATCAGCAACCGGGGATCTTGTTCCAAAGCAAAACAGCTTGTTGCTTGGAACGGGCAACGCAACTCGGGGTGTTTACTGGGCCTGGCGCCCGTTTCCTTCTCTCTGCTGTAGATTGTGATATCGTGAGGTAAAAGGAGAGTAGATTACCTGAGCACCTGCTCACATGAATAAATGTACAATCGGCATTTCCGGTGGACTGACAGTGAAATGCTTCATTGATTTATGTGATTGGTAGACAATCGTTTGTTGCTAATTTTATTTCAAAATATTCGCCAATTTATCGCGCTCAAATTCCAACATAGGTTGTTTGGAAAGTAGCTGACGAAACAACTGGAAATGGTTGGGTCCAACTCAGTTCGGCGACAGTGACAGGTTGGGACTGGGATGATGATCGCAACAACCAAGTCATCTTCATGTGTGTAAAGTGTCAGCCCAGCAATTGGAGTATTTACCAGTTGACGTCCATCGACGTTACCAGCGCACCTTGTTGCCAGTCTAAGTTATGGACTATGCACATTGTCATCTAGATTCTAGCCCAGCAAGATGTTTGGACAGTTTGGCTGGGTGCACAACTAGCCCTGGCGGCCAGTCTTCAATATTCCTGCTGGAATGTTGATTCATCCATTCCTTTGAAATTCCGTTCATCATGGAGTATTTCATGAAGCAT
Source organism: Okamejei kenojei (assembly GCA_035221665.1). Classification (NCBI taxonomy): domain Eukaryota; kingdom Metazoa; phylum Chordata; class Chondrichthyes; order Rajiformes; family Rajidae; genus Okamejei; species Okamejei kenojei. Next base: position 69,189,982 of record CM069143.1, read on the forward strand.
ATTCAACTCTTCCCTGAAGACATGATTACAAACTATTTTTCTACCCCGACGTATCTAATCTTCACTTGACGCGATCTATTCTGCCTAGTGATCTCGTAACACAAATCGAATTATTATTATTATGAACTTTAATGACAAGAATTCAATTTGCGGGATACATTTGCCTAGTTTTCACTTTGGTTGTTATAGACAATAGACAATAGACAATAGGTGCAGGAGTAGGCCATTCGGCCCTTCGAGCCAGCACCACCATTCAATGCGATCATGGCTGATCATCCCCAATCAGTACCCCGTTCCTGCCTTCTCCCCATATCCCCTGACTCCGCTATTTTAAGAGCCCTATCTAGCTTTTCTCTTGAAGGCATCCAGAGAACCTGCCTCTACCGCCCTCTGAGGCAGAGAATTCCACAGAATCCGCCACTCTCTGTGAGAAAAAGTGTTTCCTCTCCGTTCTGAAATGGCTTACTCCATATTCTTAAAAACTTTGACCCCTAGTCCTGGACTCCCCCAACATCGGGAACATGTTTCTGCCTCTAGCGTATCCAAACCATTAACAGTCTTACACGTTTCAATGAGATCCCCTCTCATCCTTCTAAAGTCCAGAGTATACAAGCCCAGCTGCTCCATTCTCTCAGCATATGACAGTCCCACCATCCCGGGAATTAATCTTGTAAACCTACGCTGCACTCCCTCAAAAGAACGAATGTCCTTTCCTCAGATTGGGGGGACCAAAACTGCAGAAGGATCTCCTTGCTCATATATTCGATTCCTCTTGTTATAAAGGCCAACATGCCATTCGCTTTCTTCACTGCCTGCTGTACCTGCATGCTTACTTTCATAGACTGATGAACAAGGACCCCCAGATCCCGTTGTACTGCCCCTTTTCCCAACTTGACGCCACTTAGATAGCAATCTGCCTTCCTGTTTTTGCTACCAAAGTGGATAACCTCACATTTATCCGCTTTATACTTCATCTGCCACGCATCTGCCCACTCCCCCAACCTGTCCAATTCACCCTGCATTCTCATAGCATCCTCCTCTCAGTTCACACTGCAACCCAGCTTTGTGTCATCTGCAAATTTGCTAATTCACATTTGCTAATTTGTTGTTGGTTGCATCACGGACTGGTTCGTCCACTTGGTTGCCCAGGAGAAGACTTCCCCACCATCGAAGGGATTTACAGGAGTCGCTGTCTCAAACAGGTTGCCGGCATCATCACAGGCCCACGCCACCCTGGACACACACATTCCACCCCTGCCATCGGGAATAAGTTACAGGAGCCTGAAAACTGTAACGTCCAGGTTCAGGAACAGCTTCTTCCCTACAGCCATTCAGTTATTAAACACTACAACCGCAAATAAGCTCTGAACTACAAAATAATATTATCGTTATTTTTGCACTATTATTGTTAGTTTTTATGTATGTATGTGTGCGTGTATATATATATATATCTTTGTGATTACGTGTATATACTCATACACTAAACTTTTCTCTCTCTCGTTTATTGTATTATTTACAGTCCTACTATGTTTACATATTAGTTGCGCTGCCGCAAGTAAGAATTGCATCGATCTATCTGGGACATATGACAATAAAACACTCTTGATTCTCTCTTGACTCTTGTTTAGCAGATGAGAGTTGGACTCCGCGACTGACGAACGGAGGGAGCCGCTGTGATGGGACGGTGGAGATTTATCACAACAGACGTTGGGGGAGAGTGCAGGACATTCAGTGGGACCTTCATGACGCCAACGTGGTCTGCAACGAACTAGACTGCGGTGAAGCGCTGTCTGCTTCTAATTCTTCACAATACGGAGAGAGTCACTTGCCCCTCTTTGTAAGTGGAGTTCACTGTAACGGAAATGTGTCGCAGCTCCGGAAGTGCAACTTGACGACAATCCCTTCATTTGCCAATGATAGCGGCGGGGTTGGGGTTCTGTGTTCAGGTAAATCATTCGTTTGCATGTGGTTCAATCTAGAGGGGAACCTCAAGATCTTTGAGAATATTCCCATTCGTCTCTCCTTCTATTTAATAACAATTGGAAAATCATTCTAGTCTCAACCACTCGTTCCTTCCTCCTCCATTGCCTATTCTCCTCGCTCCTTCCGCCCTCCTCAACCGCCCTCCCCCATCTCTGGCCCCCCCTCCCTTTTCCATGCATTTGCTCCCGTCCACTTTCCACATCGCTGGCTCCATCCACCCCTCGCTCCCCATTCTCTAAACGACCTCTGCGTTTCTACTACTCTCCCCCCACCCCCCCCCCCAACTCCCCCCGTCTGTGTGTCCACTCCCATCCACCACAACCCCCTCTGTCCTCACTCGACCATCGCCTTTACGCCGTTGTCTATTTCTAGACGTTCTAAGGCCATTATTGTTCATCTGCAAATAAACCGAGTTTACATTTGACCAAAGAACGAGGAGCTCTTGACTTGGTCAATACGAGAAAATCCTGCTGGAAGTTTTTATTTGCTATCCAACAGGTCACAAAAAGTTACGGCTGGCCGACGGTGTATTACGCTGGAGTTTGGGGCTCGGTCTGCGACGATTCATGGGATCTGGCTGACGCAGATGTGGTTTGTAGACAACTGGGTTGCGGGAATGCCCTGAAGACCAAACGTTCTGGTGATTGCGGACAAGGCTCAGGGGCGATTTGGCTGGATGAAGTGACCTGTGCGGGTGACGAGTCTTTTCTCTGGGACTGTCCCTCAGCACCTTGGGGTGAACACGACTGCGCTCACAAAGAGGACGTGATGGTCATGTGTTCGGGTAAACTTGCAATCTTCTTGTGAGACATCAATAGACAATAGACAATAGGTGCAGGAGTAGGCCTTTCGGCCCTTCGAGCCAGCACCGCCATTCAATGTGATGATCATCCCCAATCAGTACCCCGTTCCTGCCTTCTCCCCAAGGGAACAAGATGGTCCAAACATTTGTTCTCAAACTGCTCTCCCGGTCCTCAGCTGAATAAACGACAGCTGTGTTAACTTCTTCCTTCCAGGCATCTTGCTTCCCCAGGCTCCATAGATGTTGCCTCACCCGCTGAGTTTCTCCAGCATTTCTGTCTCCCTTTGCTTCCCCGAAATGTAATCCATGTTCAGTGTTCTCGCTCTTTGACAGTGAAATTCATAATCAGGCAACTCTTGCTGTATGTAATATTTTCATCAAATAGGGATTCGACATATTTGTAGTGGTAAATTTGTGGACCATTATTAACAGTCTTGAAACACGGATAAAGAAAATATTTACTCCATCGAGACGAGCACGCAACGATTTTTTTCAACAATTTGCTAATTGATCACATTCATTATGCACACACATTAGAACCGAAACATTAACTCCCCCTCCCATTCCCAATCTGACCTTTCTGTCCTGGGCCTCCTCCACTGTCAGAGTGAGGCCCAGCGCAAATAGGAGGAACAGCACCTTATATTTTGCTTGGGCAGCTTACACCCCAGCGGTATGAACATTGACTTCTCTAACTTCAGATAGTCCTTGCTTTCCCCCTCTCTCCATCCACTCCCCCTTCCCAGTTCTGCCGCCAGTCTACTGTCTCCGACAGTCGTCCCGCCCACTCTCCCCTGACCTCAGTAGAAGAAGGGTCTCGACCCGAAACGTCACCCATTTCTTCTCTCCAGAGATGCTGCTGTCCCGCCGAGTTACTCCAGCATTTTGTGTCTCGGACCGAAGCAATGTTTGACATTGAACAGATAGTGTCCGAAATATAAATGCGCATTCGCAGTGGACCGGAAATCACTAGCGCACCTCCTCCCGCTCCCCCCCCCCCCCCCCCCCCCCCCCACACCACACGTTGCTTAAAGCACCATACATATCACCAAAGTAGAATGTCTTGGTTCATTCAATGACATTCCAACTGGACACTTACAGTTGCTCCTTATCCTAATCTTGTTAAAATCAAGGAGGCAGTGAAATGAACGGCCAGTGTTCCGATCCAGATTACATATCAGTAACAATTGATGATAATCGGTTAACACAGACGCTGCCATAGATGATACACATTGTGAAAACGTAACTGAACGTGGTCCGAGGCTAACATGTATTTCCCGTTTCGTGGACAGAGCACAAAGATATTCGACTGGTGAACGGAGACCATGACTGTGCGGGTCGAGTTGAAGTGTTCATTAATGGGCTCCCCTGGGGAACTGTGATATGCTCGGAACACGTGACCACAATGGACGCCGTATTGATCTGTAAACAGTTTGCAGTGCGGACCGCTGCATCGTATTCGATACGGCATTGAGCAATTCGGATCGGACGTTCGGGTTCCATTTGGGTTCAATGGGGATGGCGTGTGCGTCGCAACGAGTCGACGCTTTGGGAAAACGTGTGCGGCCAACCCGAGGGATGGATCAAGGACTGTAGACATACGGGGACACTGGAGTTATTTGTTCAGGTAAAACCACGAGCACCTCTGCGTGCGTGCGGCGTTCCACATTTTTCAAATAATGATTTCTCTGAATTAAATTAAACTATTTTCCCATTCTCAAACAGACACCAACGTGCCGGAGAGACCAAAGGACTGTTTCACGGAATCCCGAACTGTGCATGCCCGTTCACCAGGGTACATCCTCTTCTTCTGTATAGGCGTGCACAGCCTAAAGTTGTGGGACAACCTGTTCTACTTTGATCTATTATTTCATTGTGCACGCTGGGCTGATTGCATTGGTCGAAAACAGGGCGACCCACGTGAAGGTTGCAATCTCTCCCACCCCAGCAGGTACATCATGTTTCCGTACAACATCCCTGAAGAGATGGAATGGGTGACGTTTTTGCGTCGACTGTTTAAAATCGAACAAAAAGCTGGAGCAACTCAGCGGGACAGGCAGTAATCTCTGGAGAGGAGGAACGGGCGATGTTTTGGGTCGACTGAAGAAGGGTGTCGACCGAAAAAGTCACCCATTCCTTCTCTCCAGAGATGCTGCCTATCCCACTGGAGTTACTCCAGCAATTTGTGTTTTTACTTCGATTTAAACCGGCATCTGCAGTTCTTTCCCCCCCACACATAATGACTATCTGTTGAATGAACCTGAGTCTGTTTGGCTGTTTTCCGCACTAAATATATAATAGTTGATTCTCTTTGCTAGAACCCGGAGTTGTCTTAAAAAAAATAAGAAGGTGTTTGCGCCTGGTTGGAGCTGGAGAGCCGCTGCTCGGGGAGAGTGGAATATTCACCAATAACAGCTGGGACCACGGTGTGCGACGACTCTTGGGACGAGGCGGACGCTCATGTTGTCCTGCAGGCAGTTGCGCTGGCGGCCCCGCTCTGTCGGCCCCGGTAGGCGGCGCCTTTTGGTCAGGGTGACGGGGGGTGATCTGGCTAGGATGAGGTGAAATGCACGGCATTGAATCCTTTCTCCTCCGGCTGCGTTTCCTCCTCGCCGCCGGGTCGAACGACTGCAGTCACAAGGGAAGATGCCGGTGTGGTTTGTTCCGTGAGAAGCTCCTCAATCTACTTTCCGCGGCCTTTGGCTGTATGTTTTAAAAAATATTTGTATGAATTTCACAGATATTGTGGAATAAAGATCTGAACATGTTTTCTGTCGTCGTTTCCACAGATTCCGGAGTTGTCTCCTCGTGACTCTTCATTGCGTTCTGTAAGTATTGGTAATATAAGGTTATTTTTTATTAACCCTCTATGTGGTTATGGATGTCATAATATTTCTCGGAACCTTATCCAACATTATCGCGCCACCCTCGTAATTCACATAATTCCATCAAACCACCATTAATTTCTCGGTCACTATTTATACCAGGATTGCCCATCAAATGTTGGGGTACACGAGTGAGACACACACCAGCATGTGCCTCGACTCCGCCTTTTATTGAGTCATAGTCATTGACTCTTCTCTAGTGCAATAGACAAGACAAATTTGGGAATGTGGAAACAAAGAACTGTAGATACCGGTTTATATCCCAAAGATGGATCACAGAGTGCTTGGAGCACCTCGGCCGATCAGGCAGCATCTCTGGGGGAAGCAAGAATGGGTGACATTTCGGGTCGCGACCCTTCTTCAGAATTATTTGCGAATAATGTTCCTCCTTGCCCCTTGTACATTGATTCCTTGTACGTGTACACCACATAGCTAACAAACTTGTTAATTCATTCAAATAAAAGGTATTAATTCATTCATAAGAAGAACATAGAGCAGTATAGCACAGGAGCAGCTTTTCGGCCGCCAATGTCTGCGCCAATAGGGAGCCAAAACCATCTCCTATTCTAACAGCACATAATTAATAAAAATTCCCTGCATATCTGTGTACCTATCAGAAACAATGGTAGATGCCACTATGTTTCTCTCTCATAAACCACCACCAATTCTAGCAGTACGTTCCAGACATTAACGACCTGATGGTGCAGAATCGTTGCCCCGTATACATCTCCTTTAACACTCCCCACCCCCCCCCCACCCCTCCCCCCACCCCCCCCCCCCCCACCCCACCCGCCCCCCCCCCCCATTTTCCCCCACCCAGCAGCTTTAGCAATGTCCTCGAGTAATAGACTGACAATGCCTTTCATACTTTATCTTACTTCTGTCAAGACTCCCTGCGCCAACTTCCGGCGTTCCAGATAACAAAATCCGTGTCGGCGCGAGATCTACCTCTAGCTAATCGCCCATAAACCGGGCAACATTCTGGGAAACTTGCTCTGCACACTCTACAATACATACATCCGCATTATTCCTATAAAGGGAGACCTGAACGCAACTTTCCAACTGCAGCCGACCCTGTAACGCTTGCGTCATGGCTCCCTGCTACTTGGAGCAATGCTCCGACCTATCACGGATAGCGCACTATCTTTACTTTACAACTCTGTGTGTTCACATTTTCATGGAGCTGCGGACGTGGGCCTTGATCCCTGTGCACATCAATGCTGTTGATGGTCATGCACTTTTCTTCCTCAGAATGTCCTTGCATTTTATGTTCTCCACACTCACCTACAATCTGTATTTCATTCTCTTTTGCGAAAACTACGGTTAGTACCTCTCCTACATCACCATTCTCCAAGCACAAAATCACTCGTCTTGATATTGAGCGGTCCCTGTTTGCTCTTTTGTTTTTAATATAGGGTATATAAACTATCTTTAAATCCGACACGCTTGTCATTCATCTGGACTCTCCTGCCTATTTCCATTTCATCAGCACTGCACGCGAGTAATCTGAGATTACAACCCCTCGTGGGTGCTGCTCTGTAGTCTCCTGCCTACTCCCTTATTCACTTTCCAGGTCATCATACCTTATCTACCTATGTATTTTGTGCAGATGTGGAAGCCACTTCCAGCTGCTCCCTCTTCCTTGTGAATGATCTGCAACTATTTGGACTCGACCACAGGGAGAGCTACAAGTCCTTAAGACGCGTTTCCTGCCACAGAATCCTCTCTCTCTGTTCCCCAAACTAACAGGTCACCTGTCACGATGAACTTTGACTTTTCCCTTCAGGGCTGTGGGCAGTCTGGCACGGACGGGTCGAATGCAGGAGTTCCTGCACCTATTGTCTATTGGCACGGCAGTCCGGGCACTGCTACTGCTGTCTCACTTCGGCGGTCCACACCCCAACTAATCAAAGGCCGTTCGTTAGATATACACGTTTCTCGTGCCAACAAA